>JAAGNO010005717.1:0-79237 GCA_033439905.1 Ceryle rudis | reverse complement strand
TCTTGAACTGGGGAGCCCAGAACTGGACGCAATACTCCAGGTGAGGTCTCACCAGTGCAGAGTAGAGGGGGAGGAGAACCTCACTTGATGGTTTGTCTCTATCTCTCCTCCTTCCTCTTCCTCCTGTGTTTTTGTCAATGATAAAACCTGGGGGTTTTTGGTCTGTCATGAGCAGCTGATGAAACCTGTGAGTTTCCAAATGGTTCCCTGGGAAAATGCCATTAGCTCTACAGGTCTTCCAAGAAATTCAGCACGAGACAAGATTAACGTGTGGGAAGACATCAAATTCTAGGTTTCATTGGTCGTGCTTGTAAAAGTTTTATACGTTAGTAATGTAGAAATTGGCAAAAATAATGTATTTGGAGAGGGGTGAGTCCTTCATCTCATAATTCATGAACCATTTGACAGAATAATTACTTTGATTATTTTCATAATCTGTTTTTCAAGGCACTGCTTAATTATCTAGTAAATTTGCATGATAGCAAAATATTCAAGTTTTATCAGTAAAATCTTTTCAGATGAGTAATACCTATCTGCAAGAGAGGAATGCCTCCGAGAAGAACAATTCCTAGACAACATAACTTCAGGTTGAGGTTCTCGCTGAGATTCAGTCATTTCTTAGCTCCTGACTGCAGGGTTGGGGAATGCCTTAGGCTACAACCCTCTGTCTTTATTTTCTTCTTGAAACACAGAGGGAAGGACTGAAGATTTTGCTGGTTTTTTTTTTGTTGTTTTTTTTTTTTTAATGATTGCCTTGCTTTGGAGGACTTCAAGACTTGTGCTCCATTAATTATTAGCTGTTATTGACAATCTGACTGTCTTTTAAGGATTTTGTGAAGAAGTCGTTCTCACTGTATTGGTCACAGATCTGGTGCTAGATTAAGTAGACTATTCAAGTAGAATCCTTTGGTTTCAGCTGATTTAAGATATGATGACCCAAGTTTTGACTCTAGTTTTTTTGTGACAATACCCAGGTTAAGTTTTGAATAGATAGCACAGATAGTAGCAAAAACTGTCTGGTTCCAGTGGTGCTGCCTGTTGCATTTCTTTCCTTGCACATTTAAATGGTGTTACTGATTCAACTGCAGATGTGAAGCTGTTGTGATAAACTTGATTCACTGCATAATCTGGAGGATTATAACAAGCTTTTCTCGAGCTTCACCTGGCAGCTTTTGAGCAGGGTACTACAGGGGTTGTCCTCTCTTTGGAACCCCTGGGAAAATAAACAGGGAAATACAGGTTGTAGATTTTGCAGTATAGAAAGAGTATTTAGCTGTTTATTTTGTCATTGTTATATTAAGGAAATTATATGGGAATGAAATACAGGTGGCTGTTAATGGATGGAGGCCCCATTCACATAAGACTGGTGTAATCTGCAAGAAAAAAGTTCCTGAAAAACATTTTTCCCCCTTCATATTTGACAGCAGTTGTTACACATTTTAATATACACTTATGATTTACAATTTATCTTACGTAGTATTAATCTATCTTATATAATATACATTTATGATGTACAAGGCAAAACAAGCCCGGAGCTGAGGGTGGCTGCAGGACAAGTCCCAGCAAGGACCTTGGTGGCCAGGGCACAGTCCAACAGTACTTGAGCAGGGGCAGGACAATGACAGCAGCCATTCCAGTTGACAGGGATCAGCAAGCAAGGTGAGGTGACAAGTCAGGTACGTGGTCTATCCAAGTGAGGCCAATTACTAGTGAAACACTGAGAAGCCACTAATTGTAGCTGTAGTGTTTTGTTGTAAACACCCTGTTTGGGAAATGATGAATTTTCATGCACACCCCCGCCCCACCAAACCCAGCCTTATGGTTAGCATTCTTAAAATTGATGAGACACTCTTTTCATCTAAGGGTCTTTTATAAATACTAGTTTATCATGTTCCCACTAATAAGGTTTTAGACTCTATGTAGTGAAAATAATATTCACCAAATACGAATTTCTTATACCTGTGCAGTTGATGGTATAGTTTCTAAATGACTTTCTAAAAGCCTTCAGTTCTGCATTCATAGTGAGATCTTCTTGTAAGGCTCTCAGGGTATTTTCTTGACTGCTGTAATGTAAATACATTAAAAAAAAAAATAATCCAGAAAGGACTTTTACCATCTGTCTCTGCGACACAGAACATACAGAGGGCTCCATCTTAGAAGAGAGAATTTTCTGTCCTGCTACAAAGCCCAAAGCAAGAAAATGCAAGCAGTAAAATTTATTAGACATCCCTGCATGACAAAAATCAATAAAATACAATCTCTTGTGGTTTAATATGAAAATAAACGTAAAGAAGCAGTGGCGTTCAGGAATAATATGGAGCTGCAGGTATAGAACTGTAAATGGTGAGAGAAGACTGAAGGTGGAGAGTGTTGTCTAGTTTACCGTAGAGTGCATTTCAGAACCAAAGCCAGGAATATGTAGTGCAGAGGGCAAGAAGCTGTCTGGCCACGTCTGGAAAAACAAATTTGTTACGGGATGTTCGTGATGTTCGTGGGATGAAAAAGCACACTTTTCATGGGTGCCCAATGTAGGGAGACAGTGTTAAATCATTCAGTTAATTCGTGGTTATCTAGAAATGGTTATGATGCTGTGAATGATAAAAAGAATCAAAGCTAAAGTTCTGTTCCGCCAATTTCTTCTGTATCGAATGTATTGTTTTCAATCATACTTAGTTGCAGGTACTACTGGGTATTAATGATACTATAATGAGCTGTGTTGTGCGGTGCTGTTGGCAGTGTGAGCTCTCTGAGGCTGTTTGAGGGTACACTCTGTATTTTTTGCAAAATACTTCAAATTTCTTTCAAACTGTAGCTGAACACTGCACATCCTAGTCTTGTTAGGTCTTTTTTTGGAAAAAATGACAGCAAAGCTTTAGCAGTATTTTAAATCCTTCAAGTACACACTCTACATTCAACTCTGGCTCTGATTTTATTTTTATTTTTAAGTTAGAGACTTGAATAAGAATACCTTTACTTTTAAGTTCAGTTTGATTTTTGAATAGTGCTAATGTTGTTAAAGTAACTGCAAATTACTGTACTGCAGGGCTTTATTTACATATGTAGAGTAGCATAATTTCCATTTTGATTGTACCTGAAGGCTCTTACCTGCTATAACTCATTGTAAGGACATTGGGGGAAAAAAAAACCTAAAAAAATCATGTAGTCTTTTAGCTTTCCCAGGTTACTAATACTGGTGTAGGTGGAGCAGCATCACTTTCACGTGGACTTAGTGATGTAGCACTTGCTGTGGACAGAAAGATTATAGTTTTCTAGAAAGCATCTTCCAGACACAGTAATTGTGAAATTACTGACGTGTGATCCAAGCTCAAATACTTGCAGTAGTTAAACACATCCCTGTTTTCTCCCCTGCCCCGACAAATGATGTTGACTTGGATACCATGGCATTTTGAGTGCGTCTTTGAGTTTTCCATGTATATGTGTTCTATAGATAGGTTTTGCTTTCTAAGCATTTATCTTCCAAGTGCTTGATAAAGAAATTTTATTATACTTGGACACAAATACCTATTCTTACCTGCCACTGTGACTCTTAAGTTCTCAAGAGTAGCTAGACAGGATATTGCTTGTGAAACTGCTAGTAACAGTGATCTTTCTGTCCTGCAGATTCAAAATCCTGTTCACTCTCCTGAAAACACATCCTTTAAGATTATTACATTTCATTAGTTATCTGTCATTTTAAGCTTTACCTAGTGACAACAGTGATAGTGGGAGGAAAATCCCAAGTTTGTATGAGGCCTAGAGCTAGTTTTTAATCCTGTGATAAAGCAGCTGGTTCTACAGTATCCATGAGACCAGACATAAAGGAAAATTTATATATAACCTATGTGACTCAGTCGCTCTTACTTTTGGAGCAGGGACTAAGAAGTTCCTTTGAAGCTTCCCATTTGCCTACTTACACCGTGTTTTCTCTATTTTTCTCATTTTAAACAACACAAGGCTTGTTTTCCTCGTAATCAGTCCAGGTTGTTGTAAGAGTTGCTGCTTTATGTCTTTAACAAATCAAAGGTAGAGGCATGCTGCATATTTTGTTTGCAGGTGTCTTTCTCTGTGACAGCTGTTCTGTAAGACCCTGAGATCTGCCATTAATTTTCAGTAGTCAGAAAGGCATCCATCTAGTCAGCAGTAGAAATTATTGCTGCTCTTTGATGAGTTTTCATTATTTGCATTTCTCAAAGGCAGGGGTGACTGGAATTTATGGCACCAGTTGGCCACAGGAGACTGGGACATTTCATAAATGCTGCCAGATGTCATTGAGATGAGCTCACAGGCAGTAAGCAAATCTTTTTGGGAAGAGCTGTTACAACTGCTGTGGTGAATTCTTCTCTCTGAGCCTATTTCTATTGCTTAGGTCAAATGGTATCGTGACTTCTTGGTGGGCAATGGAGGCATCTAATGTGGCACTGTCAGGAACATGCTGTGGAGTGTCTGCTGTGTGGCCCACCTGGTGCTACTGCAGGGACACTTCCTTAACTTTCTAGAAATCCCAGTGGGAAGATAATGGATGGAATCCCAAGTTGTTTTTGAAAGGAAAATAAACCCTGCGGAGAACAGCAGAAAATTCCTTTTTTACCTTCTCTTTGAGGAGTGGGATTTGGGCCACACATTGATGAAGATCGATTAATGTGTTGAGCTTTGAAAACATGACCTTGCAAACCCAGCAGTTGTTGCCATTTCTTTAAAGCATAAGCAAGCACCGTGACCTGAGACTACATGAAAAAAATTACTGTTTGGTTTGCAAAATCATGAGCTAATAGCTTAGAGAGTATGTGTGAAACTTGTCTATAGACGCTCTACCTCAGCACGTACCCTTGCCTTACACCATGGTCTGCCACCTGGTACTGGTCTATTTTCCTCCAGAGACTTCTGACTTGGGGAAGGGATAGATGAACAAAGGAGCAAAATCAAGGTTGCAAGGACGTGGTGTGTTACAGTTCATGCTTAATTTTCTGAATACATTTATGAATCATATTTAATTACTTCTATCGGACTTTTGATGGGTTTACAAGTGAGATAATTATATGCTTTGATGTATTCTGTTTCCGTACCATCTTCTTCTGCCTTTCTACAACCTGAATAGAGAACTTAATATGCTTTCTTTGCCATTTGAGCCAATTTTTGCCCCTCTTTCCTTGGTTGATAAACCTGAGCTGTGCAGGTAGTTTATATTTAGAAAGATGACCTGGCTCTATGATTTTCCTCTTTTCATAAGAAAGATTAAAATCCCAAAGCTGCATAATTTTATAGAACTGTGAAAGGGATGTGTGAACTTTGATATATCCTATCTCTCATTTTTGTAGTTACTCTGTATTTAAACACCATTGTACTGCTTATAACGAAGAGAGCGATGAAGTAATTTGTCAAGTGTTATATTTGCCATCATTTATGGCTCTATTTTGGTATGTTATTATTCCAACTAGTCTAGAAATTGCTTTAAGAAAAAAAAAAACCACCCACCCTGTGATGCAAGGTAACTTCTTTGGCTGCAGTTAATTTGATTTTTCTCAATAGCGGGAGGCAGACTAAAGGGAGTTAAAATAATGTGATAAACAGTGTTCTTCACATCTCACTATAGCTCCAAAAATGCATATTGAGTCTAGGTCAGGTCAGCCTGCTTATTTAAAGGAGAAGCTTGGATATGGGAACTCTCAAACCTTTTTCGTAACTACAGATGATTGATTGATTGATTGATTGATGATTGGCAAATGGGCACAATTCAAAGACCTTGAAAGGCCCAGTTAGTGAAATGCAAAAGAGAAATCTTTGGTGTCAATTCCTACTTGGTAATTTTGCATCATCAGAGGGAGGTTTCAAGGAGGGTCACAGGAGGTGAATTTCTTTTTGGTGTTCTTATCTCTCTTCAGTGACAGATGAGGTTCAAATGTTCTTTAGAGAAACAGTTATGTCTGTCTGAGGAAGGTAACTGGCAAGCATGCCAGGAAGATAATGTTCACAGAGAGTTACTCAGACACCAGAGCTGTGAGAACTTGTGCCTCCTGAGAGATGCTCATGTATTGGGGAATCCAGAGAAGATGCTCTGGGTGGGGGTTAGTCACAGGATCCAGACTTTGAGAGGATTCGCAACAGAACAGCATATATTTATGCGATGGGATGGGATGTACGTGCTTGTGCTTCTTGGCATGTCTTAGTGCCAGTATTGCAGGGGAATGGTGTAGAGGAGGTACCAATTTATATATGGGTGATACTCTAGAGACAGAGGTAGGAAAAAGACAAGGAATTATATTCAGAGTACAGCAGAGAAGTTAAAGAATTGTTTACCCAGCAGGTTAACCTGAGCAGGGTCTCCAGGACGCTCTGGCCTCAACGAGATGTGTTCTGGAGAGGATAAAGTAGACCTGGGTCACCAGGCTGCCCGTACTAGGGCCCAGGAGCTACTCCTGCCAGCCAGAAATGCAAAGATTAAACCAGATTAAATCTGTGGGCAGATAATCCTTTGGCACAGAGCAAAAAGGATGGAGAGCTGGCAGAAAAGAGTATTGTCATGTATGAGGCAAACCAGCTTCCTCTGAGAAGAGGCTGTGCTGTAAAGAGGTGGGAAAGTAAGTTGTGGCATAAAATTGCATTCAGGAGATACCAAGAAAAATACCACCCCTGAAATGCCCAGGAAGCAAAACCTCAGTACAGCACTCTGCAGTATGGTTTCTCTTGTATTTCTCAGAAGGGAGATATCTACTGACTGGTTTATTTAGGATTTTTCAGAGTAGACTCCCTCAAGGCAGGAGGGAGATGCTCATTCCTTTGTGCATGGTTGAACAAGATCCAGCAGCATCAAGGAGAGACAATGAGAGAAAGCTGGAAGCTTGTAGCTGTGATGAAGGAGCTAAGGGACAGCAGGGATGAGCCTAGAGGAGCTCCTTGAGTCTCAGAAACACTGCAAAGATCTGGGTAGCAGAGGGGCTGGAGCAGAGTTTGCTTCCTTCAAAGCCAGTGAAGGACTGACTGTGTTAGGCTGGTGTCAGGGACCTTCTGCAGGGACTCCTGTGCAAGAACCCTGTGTGTAGGAGGAAAGTTGTGTGCAACCTTTTTCCAGCTGTTTCCTGGTCACTTCTGTTTTCTTTGATTGAGGATGTTAATTATCCTTGTTTGTTTGTTGTAATAAATTGTGGCTTTCACTGCTGTTTAAAAGTTGTTCAGCCTTCTCCAAGGAGTTCGCTAAATTAGAAGGTTGACGTGGGTCTACCTCAGAGCTTTGACTGATCTTTAGTTGCTCAGATATCCTGCCTCTGAGAATATCAAATCTCTCTCCCCTTCTGGCAAATAGTAGGGATGATGGTGTCAACAGGGAATTTGATATGGCAAATCAACAGTGGTATAAGAAGAAGAATTAGGTAGGTCATGGCAGGGGGGAAAAAAACCCATAGCAATAAAATAGAGACAAGCTGGGAGGTGGGAGAGAACATGCTGGAAAAAGGAGAGAGAATATTAGAATTGCAAGAGGAAAAGTAGGCGATGAACTGAATATCCAGAAAATAATCCCCACGATAGTCTGTCTCTTCTATTAGTTGATAATGGGAAATAGTGTTTAAATCTTCCTGTTCTCTGAGGGCATCACTTACCTAGAGCATATGTATCGTGGAAGCACTGTAGAGTTTACTTGCTGGAGGTCTGTGTTGTTACGGTTTTTTTAACGGAGAGTAAATTTAGAGATTTATTCACTCATATTTGGGAAAATATAATGTGAACAGTTTGAGCTATATCACCTGAAAATATGATTTAGTTGGTTATTTTCTTGGTTTCTTTTTCAGTGCATAGTATATGTATAGATATCTTTGATCTCTATTTGGTATTGGTTTGTTGGGGGGTTTTTTGTTTTGTTTTGTTTTTCAGAATTTATTAAGTAGCCTTTAAACTGTTCATTAAGTGTTAACTTTTCCCCTTTGCCTAAGGCTCTCTTATGTGTAGAGTAGGTGGTTTATTTCACACAAAATAATAGTGAAATTATTGAAGTTAAGCTTTTTTTGTTTTTACCTTGTTGTCAAATCCCTAAATATTTAGTGCAAAGTCCTCATTAAGAATGCGGCTTTCGTCCAATTTCTTTAGAGTTTGGGAGTCTTAGGACATCTTGAGAAGTTGAGGCTTAAGTTACTTTGTTTAAACTTCAAAAACTAAAAGTAGGACAGTTTTTTCTTTCATTACTCACTGCAAAACCAAGTCAGGTGCAGCCACACCGGCTGCAAAACCGTGCCACATTCTTCTCTCTGATTTTTCTCATTTGTGACAGAGGTTTCTGGTACAAAGGATCAAAAGTCAGACATGCCCTTTGAAAAATGAGAAAATTCAGAGTTGTAAAAGTAACATGAGTGTTAAAGACCACTGACTTTTTAATTTAATAGTTAGCATTTCCTTAATTTTCTCTTTTCCCTCTTTTCCCCCCATTTAAATATATCAAAACATTGAAGTACAAAGAGAATTTGAGATGAAAGATTAAAGATGACTCAGCCTCCATCAATGTCTGCCCTGTTTTTCTTTAAAAAAAAAAAAAATCTTTTCCCCTATCGTAGGCACTAAAACATAGATTTTGCCCACCAGAAATAATGAGATGTTTCAATCCTGTAGATTTTTGCTTGATGTTGGAAAATGGCACTTTTTTTCATGTTTAGGGAGCATAACACTTGGAACAATTTCACGCTTCAGAAGTGACAAGCCGGCATGACTGTATTATGTGGTATTTTACTTTGGTCCACTATATATTGAAATATCACCCGCAAAGTATTATGCAAGACTTTTTATTAACGTGTTATGTTCCACTGTACACATGGGTTGAATTAAATCCAGCAGGTCCCTAGCAAACTTCTGTTAATGTCAGTGAAGAGACTCCAACTGAATATAATAACATTTCATGGGTGTCCTTTCATTTCTGCTGGCTTTGTTTTCTAAAGATCCTGAAATGAGTAGTGCACCCCATCCCAGGCAGAACCTTTCCTAGTATTGGAGCCTTCATTGCACTTTCTTGGCTTCCAGAAAGCCAGTGTCTAAATTTGCATCTCTTCCTGTGGCTCAGTAGCTGAAGGCTAGGAAGATGTGTGGCTTCCCTCCAAAACACGTATGCTTCCACACAGATATTGTTAGGCTTATACTATTTCCAAAAGTAGGTGAATCTTAGGGTCAAAGAGTTGTAGGTGACTAAAAAAGGGTCACTTCCTCATCTGCCATCTAATCCTACCTGCATTGAATGCCTGTCAATGACCTTGTTAAAACCAGTCTCCTGGCTGAAGTTCATGAGAAGTGCAGGAATCCATTAGGCCGTTGAAATTTTACTAGAATAACATGTGCTAGGTAGGAAGCACCTTCCCCTTGAGGACTGGACCTAGGACTGTCTAAACCTGAACATGCTAATCTCATAAATCCTGTATCATGGTAGGTAAGTATCATTTCTTACAGGTAAGGTTGCTAAGGCACAGGCAAATAACATGCCCCCAAGTAATACTAGACCCAGAAATAAAACACAGCCTTTATTTATTATAAAGAAATTAAGGAGTAAATTGCAAATGACTGTTTGCCTCTCCCTAGGACTGCTACTGCCTAGCAACGATTGCCAGGTAGGATAAACATCATTAACCATGAAAAGGTTGATGTCTAAAAGACATTAGGAGTGCTGATGAGCAGTCTTCAGGTGTCTCCATCCTATTTTAAAATATTATTTGGCTTTGCGGTTTGAGTCTAAGAGTAGTCCCGGCCTTGCCCGTGGTATGCATATGCATATATAGGTACAGAATGGAATTTGTGTTGCAGCGATGCTTTAATTAAGTATAGTAGGGAAACGCTTCTGCAGCCAAAATACAAATTAGAAATCTTGCATGTGTCATGCAGAAGCTTCTCGGGAAATCATTCAGGTTCTCTCTTCCTGTCAGGTTGGGGAATATGCCTCTTAATTTCCTCTGACAGAAAACACATCACCTCATCAGCAGCCCTAGAAAACGACAAAACGTCCCTGCCGAAAAAGACGGGCTGCCAAATGCTTTCATTGCCACTGCAGCAAGGGGGACAGGGAGAGGAGGGGCGTGCTTCAGAAACGTCAGGAAAGTAGAATAATTTACTTGCCACCTCTTAAGTCCCACTGTGCCTCCTTCTATCGCCACTAAATGCTCCTCTCGTAGACAAGATCTGACCCTTGAAGAATTATTTTTGAGTCACAAGGTACAGGGCCATTTAATTCTAAAAGAATAATTTCTACTGCTGAATCTGTAGTGTTTGAGCCAAGGCAAACATCTCTATGCAAAATCTACGCCTGCAGATCTCTTACTAAGTGACAGAACAAATGTGGCTCGGTTACATACTGTGCTTTACGCGTTAACCGGGAGCAGTGGTAATCTCAGCTGAAGTTACCGTGCAGGTTCTTAAAGGTGTTGTAGCACTACTAATAACAAAACTGAACGAACTTAATGAAATACCTGCTACTGCAATTTGGCTTAAATGAGTAAGGCATTTTAAATAAATATTTAAATTCTCTTGAATTGTGTTTCTGAATCACGCACAATTAGATTCAGCATCTGTATGTCAAATTATACAGAATCACAGAGTTTCTGAGGCTGGACTAGACCTCCAAGATCATCAAGTCCAGCCTATGACCCCACACCATGACATCAGCTAGACCATGTCACCAAGCACCACATCCAATACATCAGGACAGAGGATCTTTCTAGAAAATTAGGGAGATATTTACAATGTCTTCAATATAGGCACATTACTGGCCTGCTTTTCTTTTTATAGGCCAAAATTATGATGAGAACATTTTATTGTCACTCTGCGTATTTGTGGAACTCTCGCACCAACGTATTTTTCCCCACTATAAAGGAGTAACTTTAAGTTGGAGTGCCAGAGATCAATGGTGTGTATATATATAACCATTATATATCACTGTAAGTTATATTATTGTAAATGTATTAATATTGTATCTTTATATAAATACGCTACAATCTTCCTATTGCAGTGAAATTACACAGTCATTGAGATGACTGCATGATTCATATTGCTGCACGAGCGCTTCTAGTTCTCATGTTGCAATGATAATGTTCTGGCTGTGAACTGCGTGGAAACTGGTGCTGTGATGTCTATCTACAAGAGTGTTTGGGCAGCCTGACACGCAAACCTGGAAAGTTGTGACTTCCTTTCATTTTGGTAGGGATTCAGCCCTTGACATGTAGTGGAATAGAATGTATTGGAATAATTCAGGGCTTCCAAGGGTTGCTGAAATGATGATGAAATCTACGTCTGGAGGGGGTGGTTCTGTTGTATATTTGGGTGGCTGTCTCATTGTGTGACAAATTGTCTCCATTTTTTTTTTTCTGAGATGGACATCTGCCAATCATTTGGCTAAAAGAGCAGACAGAGAACCTTTGCGAGAGAGCGGGGCACAGAAATGTTCCAGCAGGTCTGAGGTTGTGTGCCTTCTGCATCCAGCCCTGTAGGGAGGGTAACTGCAGTAGAAGATCAGTCCCTTGTAACGTACCCTCTGCAGGACACAAAATCCTCCCAAGTTACACATACGTGTGTATAGGTGCATCTGTACACACGTGTATTACAAACATAAGTAACATATGTATGCATGCCAAGTATAGTTTGACACATTGGCATTCTTGTCTGGAATGAAGGTTTTATTATGTGTAGTTCTCTCTTTTATTACACGTAGTCCAACATCCAGGTCTTGACCATCAGTGAAATTATGATTTTCATTTAGCTACATGTTGCGACTTCGAACATTTCAGATCCAAGTTTACTGGCTGAGGCTTTTCTCTTGTGTACTAAATTCATGACTGTAATAATGGACTTTCATTGCCTTGCTTCCAAAGACTTTTTGTGTGTGTGTGTGTGTATTAATGATTTGGGAGTTAAGAAATGTTAAACTCATTCAAACCAAAGTAGCTACTCACATTGTTTTAGCAAAACTTACTGGCTTTAGAAAATGCACCTGTTTTAAGATGTCTTCAGGAAGCTAACAGATTAGGAAAGCAACTTGCACACCCCGAAGTTTTGTAGAATCAGTCTTCAAATGCCTGTTAAAATCAAACTTGGTTTAGATAAAGAAATCATTCCTGATTTTAGCTGTAAATCCCCTTGCTTGGACTCGAGAGAGTGTGTCTGAGGGCATTGTAGCATCACGGGTTTTTTTATTTGTGCAGATTGTTTTTTAAGAGACTCTATTTCAAAATTCTATAATGCAAGTATTTATTAGCAAATAAATGTAAACCAAATCACCCTAGGGCAGGGAGGGGCTTGTGATGGCAGTTGTTTTAGCTTGCTTGTTTCTGGCAATGACATGATGCAGTACTATTTAATTAAATATCATCTCTGCAGGGGTTGGATTTTGAAGTCCTTGAAAATATTAGCACATATAATCCTGTATAGGGTAAGGAGTGAGTAATGCAGCGAAAATAAGTCCCAAGGATGTAATTATAGGATACTGTTTGGTTGCGTAGTGCTTGTCCTGCCAACATGATGAAGCAGGCACACCAAGAACAACATGGTTGGCTAAATTTGAGGAATATAAGTGCTGCATGATGACAAGACTGAAGCAGAGCAGACGTCGGTTCCCAGTTGTCTGCTGCCCCACATCGCTTTATATTGATCATTTGAAGATGTTCAGGAATTTCTTTAAAATTATCCAAGTTGGAGTTGAACCAGAGAATGGGGAAAAAATTATTTGGTTTGCAGAGTTCCACTGTATTTTAAATATGTTTATGTTCAATGTTAAATATGAAACTCTGCCTTTAATTCAGTATATTTCTGCTTCTTGTAACCAACCAGAAATTCTCTACAGTCCTGTATGTGTTGATAGACTAGAAAATGATGCAGCTTGTTTATTATTTCAATATCATCAAATACCATGGGGAATTCATGCAGGAGGCATTTTTATACAGGGCCTTCGCCTACAAAACAGCTCCAGCAACACCAGTGTGAGGTTGCATATTTCTGTCTCATAGAGTGAGAGCTAGGAAGAAATTGTTTTTGATGTGCCTTCAAGTGCAAACACAAACTATGTGGAGAGGACTTGTCCTCTCATGCATCATTTCTAGCAGCAGCGGCTCAGCAGACCAAGTTCATTGGTATTTGTTAGCAGTTCTTGAGTCCTTTTGTGTGTTTTCCAGATATAGCTGGCTGGAATTTGTTCAAGCATTTTATTTGTTGATGTACAGGAAAGAAAGACTGTTTCCTTGCTCTCTCCCTTACCGTTGTAGCTTGCCACAATTTCTACAGGATGAAAAAGAAGTGAGAAGATGGCTTTGAACACCTCTGTGGAAGAACTCCTAAAAGGACAGATCTTAATAGTTGTCTTTAGAAGTTGTGCTGCTGCCTTGTTTTCATTTTCAGTGTGATAAATGAGATTTTTGCTTTCTCATGTGGATTCTCTTCAGAACGGTTCTGAAGGTATCAGGTTCCAGCACAGAAACACATTTGAATGTGATTGAGCTACAGCTCAAGAGGTTCCATTTCCCGTCATCTTATCTGTTACCACAACATAGGTCCATGCTCTCAGCCTGTCCCACCTGTGAAGGCAGAAGTTGTAGTTCAAGACATAGCACAAGGTCCCTCAGGTCTGGCTCAGGTGTCAGCTGGAGTTCACCAATGCCATCCTCCACAGCACAACTTCAGTGATAGTTCTTAAATCCAATGATCTTAAGTTTACAATACAAGAAATGACAAATAACTTAGACGTCAGTATGGTTGGAGACCCCAGTTCTTAAGAGACTTAATGCAATCTTTTAAGATTTACAGAATTCCTGAAGCGATCTTTCTTACTTCTTTGTTGGTACTATCACAACAGATTTGGTTTGCAACTTTATAGTCTTTATGTGGGCAAACGGAGGCGGTCTGATTGCTAAATTTGCTTTCTGTCACTTATTTATGACAAAATGCATAGTTATCTTAGCAGGACTACAAACCTGATAGTAGTAACATCAGTAGAAATGTGTAACATGATATTTGCTAATAGCTCATGAATATTTGGCATTTTCTTCTTCCCAGTTGCTTCACAGTTTAAAGAAAGAGAATTTTCTCATTTGAGCTTGTCACTTCTGATGCCGTTTCATCCTTTGATGTCTTCCAGCTTGCCACTTTAGAGTTCCCTCCAAAGAAGCTTTTTGGAAACAAGGATGAACGAGTGATTGCAGAACGACGGAGTCACTTAGAGGTAATGCCAACTTTTTACCAGGTTTTTGCAGTGTATTTCAGTGGGGTACTCTCTGATTGACCAACAGAACCATTCCCATATGGTCCAAGTCAAATAGGCTGCTTGTAAGTCTGAAGTTACTTGCTGCTTTATCTAACACAGAAGATGGCAGCAGTAGATTGCAAAGTGATGAAACATACCTTAAAAAAAAAAAAAAAAAAAAAAGAATTAATCCTAGTCTAGGAAAACAAGCAAAATCTTCAGAGATATTCATAGGAGGTACATTTATTTAAGGGGAAAGTTTGTGGGTGAGCTAAGTGTTCACTGCAGACAGATGGTCTTTGTGCAAGACAATTAAAAAAAAAAATATTGCTACTTTAAATGCAGTTTGTTAGCTGGAGACTTACTATTTTATCATAGTTACTATATCCAAAAATCTCATGACAGAAGGAAAGCAATATTTAGACATCTTTGTGCTTTATTTTGTAACCCAGCTTTCTGAATGTATTTTTTTGCTTTCAATTAAGTTTAAAAATCAATTTTACTGTGGACCAGGTTACTGAGTTTATGAGTGTTTGGGATTTTCTTACTTATTCTGCAGTGCCATGTGGGTGGCATAATTTTGACTCCTATCACACATTAGGTGTTTTTATTTCTATGTTAACGCACGTGTTACTGCAGCCCAGGGGCAGGAGGTGGGGTTTTGGGAAAGATGATGCTTGAATAAAGACAACACCATACACCTTGCAACTCTTATTGTAGCCACATGGGGATTACCTGATCAAGCAAGTCATCAAGAATTGTATTATTTGTAGAGATAAAGTAATATTAAGTAGCACTTCAGAGAAATGAATGTAAAAGTAGATTGCTTCCAACTCTGGAATCTTTTCTTGCATATTTCAAATTTTGTTTACATACTTCACCTTTTCTTTGATCTGCCAACAAAACATCCTTCCACTGACTTCTCATGTGAAGCTGTCTTATGTGTAGCACAAAATGTGATCTGTTTTTTCTTGTTTCATGCCCTCTATAGAGGGTGTAAAGGCATGGCCACATTCCAGTCTAGTACTCAAGTAACATATTTTTGTACAAGTATGAAATTTCCTTCCTTAATAATTCTAGCCTTTCATTCATTTACTGACATAGTTTATTGTAATGTTTCTAAATGTTAAAACTGCTGTGTATGGTGATGCTTTGATCATGGTCATAAGGTTCTTATAGCTCTCTTTATTGCTAGTTGTTAACTTGTATCTGTTTTAACTAAATTAAGTCATTAAAACTTTATTGCCTATATATTTTGCAAACATGATAATATGACTTTATCAGGGAGCATAATGATAGGGCAGGGGGTAATGGTTTCAAAGGGGTAGAAGGTAGATTTAGATTAGATACTAGGAAGAAACTCTTTACTGTGAGAGCAAAGAGACCCTGGTACAGGTTGCCCAGAGAGGTTGTGGATGCCCCACTGCTGGAAGTGTTCAAGGCCAGGTTGGGTGGGGCTTTGCACATCCTGGACTAGTGGGAGGTGTGAAACCTAGTGGGGGTTGGAACTAGATGATCTTTAAGGTCCCTTCCAACCTAAACCATTCCATGATACGATTCTTTGATATGACCGCTGTTCACATGAATATGTTTTGCCCTGTGCCAGATAGCACACTTGGCCATGCCAGTCATCCTCACAAATTACTCAGCATTGGAGAAACTGAGGGTTCCCTGAGGCTAAGGGAAAGTTGGAGGCAAGCAACTGTTACCATCTTTGACATAAAGAATTTGATGCAACAAGCTGAACAAAATCCCCTTATGACTGAATCTCTAATTGTGGTATTTTCTTTTCTCTATACATTTTTTCCATGGTTTCTCTGGCTTTGCCAACAGCTGGAGGGTTTCAGCTAACATAGCTGCAGCCTTCTTGGTGAAGAGTGAGAGAAATCACCTAAATAGTGATCATTTCCAAAGTCACGTAATGCTTTGAAGGCTCAAAGCACATCTTGAGTTATACTGGGAAAGTATTTGGCAGGCAGAGAAGGTGCGATAGTGGAAGATGGCACAGGCACCAGTTCTATTTAAAATACTGGCTGTTACTGCCTCCCGGCTTCCAATCTGCTATGAACCTTGAGCACACTTCAGTGGGCTAACAGGAAAGTAGTACATGGATGGATTGTCTCTGTAAGGGATGTGGTTTCTTGGCTTTTTGACCATAGTGCATGTCTCACGTTGGAAATTCAGTCAGGTAAAAAGTGAAGGCATTAGACCTTGCTAACAAGCAGAAACATGGCTTGTTGTCAGCTGCCTTTCATACCTGGCCCTGTACCTTGATTTGCAATCTCTTTCAAGCCTCGCAGGTGATGTGGTGTTCCAGCTTTAGTAATAGCATAAAAGTTTACTCAATTATTCCACAGGGTTAGTTAAGAGCTAGTACCACGTTTTTAGAAAACACAAAGGCCAACAACAACTTCTAGGCCAACAAAAAAATTATCTTCTTACTCAACATTTGAGCTGACTTGATTGACTAAAAATAGATGACAACCTGACAAATACCAGTCTGTCTGACAAGTGCTCTAAACAAATATTCTGTATTATCAGTAGAGCTGTTGTCCCGGTGGTGGATGACAAATTACTTTGCTCTTCCAGTTTTTACAGTAGGTATTTACACATCCTGAACAGGCTGTGACTTCACATTGGTTTTGCTGAACGTTTTGTATTAAAGTGGGATAGTTCGGCTTTGGCTAGTCCAGCACTTTTCACAGGTCACCTCTGAACAACAGCAGGGTTTTTTTTGTTGTTGGTTTTGGGGGTTTTTTTAATTAACAGTTTTTTTCATTTTCACATATGCACAAAACAAGTTGATGATGTTCAATCTCCAGTGTACACCTGTGTCAGGGATAAGACAACTTAAGCTGTCATTTCATTCAAACAGCTTGACCAGAGTATTTGCTGGAATTAGCAGTTGGTTACTGAAATGGCCGTGCCAGATCCTTTCTTAACATCAGGCACGTAGACTGGGAGTTGTTGTAGGAGCAAAACTTCTCTTCCAGTTAAATGTAAAGCAATCAAGGAGTTGGTTCTAGTGCGGTTATCTTAACTGTTATTTTATTTGATTTGCTTTGGCTTTAGTCAAGGAAATTTTTCTTGTGCCTAACTATAAAAAGATTTGTCCAAAACTAAACTGCGGGACAGTTTAGGAAGAGTTTGGTTTTTCCTGCGCATCATCTCAGATTCTTGCCACAGTAGAAACGCTGAGAATGCCAGCGAGGGTTGTGGTACATTTCAATGTAACTAGGATCAGGGTGGCTGGCTGTAGGGCTTGCTTTCTTTTAAGCTTTTCATGTAGAGTTCCATTATTTCGGTTTGAAGTTAGAAATGGGCATATTTCATCATAACGGAGATGAAATTACCTGGAGTAAAACACTCCAGAGAGCCCCAAATTGCAAGGATTGTGATGTAAAATCACAATAAATGCAAAGTATATGTAAAACATTAAGATATTTTATTTATCCCAGTTAATACAAATGCTTAATAACCAAAAGTTTCACAATACCTTGTTGGTAGGAAAGCACACTGGTTCTGTGGGAGATGAACCTGAGGAGAAGTCTTTGATCTCTAGCATGATATATAGTTGCATTGTAAACACTTTTGCTTTGATGTTTGTTGGTATAATATATTTTGAGCAATATCTTAACATTTCCACAGATGTTTGGATAAATAACGTGCAAGTTTGCACAAAAGATTTTGCCTATACATCTTAAGAGAAAACACCTAAATAGTATTTAAAGTTACCTATCCAAAATGCCCTATTGCAATCTAGCCATTTAGTATTTCATCAGGGACCTGTTGCAGGGCAAAACTCTAAATTAATTGTTCTGCAGTGTAAAGGTTGTAATTTCACTTCAGAGCCGACCTTGCTTGATTAAATCCGCCTTAAATGGAACAGCCAAGAATTCTTTTGATTAAAGTTAATGAATAGAAGTTAGTGTGTGTATATCCTTTCATGCAATTAGAAATCAATAGATAAGAGTATAGGAACCTTTAGAAAAAGGAAATCAGATGATGGATATTCTTTTTTTAATTTTTTAAATAAAACCCAAAAAGATAGGCAGTTCTGTGAATGTATCTGTTCCTGGTTTAACTTAAAATATCTTTTATTCCTCGGTGAGTAGCTAGTTTGGTGGATGACAGTAAAAAGAAGTTTTCCTGAAATCGCAGCTTCTTTGCATACTGTATTTCTGTATTTTTTTCTATATTTCTGATTATTTTTTTCCTCTCTTAAGACTCATGCTCTTTTTGTAGTAATGGAGATGATTTTTAGCCCCATTTTGCCATTGTGCAGCCAGAAAAACTGCGCAGGAGTAACTGGCTAAGCTGACATAGCATATTGAGTCGTGTTTCTTGACTCCTTGGTCAGAAGCCTTACAGGCATGGACCCACTAGGCTTTCTGTGTTGCTCTTGCTATCACCAATATGCTTAGGAAAAAAACTAAATGTTACGCTAACAAAATCCCAACAAGTTGTTGCTTAAAGGGAAAAAACTCCCCCAAGCCTCAGACTGTCTCCTTGCCTTTGTTCCCTGTTTCCAGTTCCCTATTCCCGCTGCTGCGTTTCCTCAGGTTTGTTTGTGGACAGCAAAGGGGAAGGGGAACAAGCAAAATCCCTGGCTGGGGATGGACCGGTGGACAGCTCAGCAGTCAGTAGGAGTCATGTGTTTCATTTGGCTGCTGCTTACAGAGCTCGGGGACAGACAGACCATCTGTAACGATATGGTAAAGTGAGCCTACTTCAGGTTTTGTAGGAGCACATACATCTTCCTGGCATTGTCTCTGCTCTTCTCTTTAGGTTTTTTTTTTCTTTTTTTTTTCTTGGTACTTCAAACCTCTTTAAAAGGTAGACACGCTCAATTTATTTAAAATTGATAATACAATTGTCCTTAACCTCCTCATTTCCTGATGTCTGCTGATGAGGTTTTCAATGATAGGTGTTAATGCAAGAGGCAGAAATAAATCTGTCTATGACCTGCATAATTCAATTTTGCTCTCGAATCAGTAGAACTGGAATTGGAAAGTGTTGTAGACACTGAACTGACTGAAATATTGCTGTTACCTACAGTCAAAATTAAGCTTCTAAAGTAAGGTTCTCTGAAGTGAAATACTTTGTTTTGGTTTTAGTTTGTATTCACTTGAGTTCCTTTCTAGGGTGGGGTTGGCCTAGGGCTCTAAAGCTAGCCACTCTGACATTCCCCTTTAGAAGTGACATTCTGCTGGTTTTGCATGGCTCCAAGAATGTGTTTCTTAACAAAAATGTGAAAGAATCGGAAGAGAACCTTTTCCTGAACTTGAATTAATTCTTGTTATTTAAATGTATGACTAGTTTCAGAATTAACACCTCAGTGGCGACCTGCAAAAGAAACAACCTTGGGGGGAAAAAAGCCTCAAAATATGTTGGCAAATTTGGGCAACCAGAATGTTTGAGTCTGACTGAGACCTCATTTGTTGAGGTTTTCCTTGCAGTCATGAGGGCAGAAACATTTTAATGAGATTTTAAACGATTCATCATCTGAATATTTAGTATGAACTTCATGAGTACATCCTTCCAGCCTTTGTTTCACTGCCCCATCCCTTAATATGTTTAACTGAGGCAACCTGCCTCATGCTAATTACAGGTGAATTGATGCTTCTGTTGCAAAAACCCTGTCAAGTGGGGTCAGAGTTACCACTTCTGTCTGATTTTTTTTTTTTTTTTTTTTTTTTTCCTGACACCAGTCACAAAGACCTTTCAAAGCTACTGATTATGTGTTGGTCCAAAGTGATTATTAAAAGAAAAGTATTAGACTTGGGTATTAGCTTGTAACAACATCCCTAATACCAGAGCTTTTTAAGGAGCGCTTTAAAGCCAGATGCTCACCAACCTGACAGTGTGGTTGTAAACACTGTTCTTAGAAGCATCTCAGTGAGATGGACTTCAGAAAGCATTCAGAACACATTTGATAATCATTGAAACATAAAGGGAAGATTTTCCTTTTGTTACAGACGCAAACAGACCGTGCTCTGAATGCGAGCGCAAAAGCGAACCACTGCAAATGTCAGTGTTTGATAATCCGAGAGAAGGTTGTTTTGCACCCGTAGTCTGAATTACAGAATGCAGCATCTTGGAGTGATGGTTTTAATTTCCCACTAGAGGAATAGAGATGCAGTGGGAGCACAGAAGGACAGAGCATAGACACATCCACAGAGATAAGAGGAGAGCATGTGTGGTTGGGCCATACTGTGACTATCAATTCTATGATAGCCATATCATGGATAATTTTCTAGATTAGGTACAGTTCATCTGCACCAAGTGTCTTTCATAACCTCTAGTCACCATTTTAAAAACCCAAGAACAAAAATTGCTTTTCAGCAAGGACACTAAATCCAAGAGCAATTGCACACATCAGGTTCCCAGCCTTCAGTGCATCATCGGGGCCACCGAAGGCACCTGGCTTTTCTTCTTTGAAGGAGTTGTAGCAGCTCTCAGCAGTCAAGAATTTCATCTTTTTTTGGGTGGTGCTGCTGCTTCTTGTTTGAGGCGTGTTGGCTTATAAAAAAATAAAAAGGAATAAATAAAAATTAATGTTATGTATTGATTACAGTCACTAGATAGAAATAGGTAGAAATTAGGACTTTGTGTATGTCAGCAGTTGATCCCATACCAATAAAATGTTACTTTGATTAAATACCGTAGACTCTCAGCCAGACCCAAAGCAAATGCAAGACATTATTCTTATAATAGCAATAGATGATAAAGATGGTCTTTTAGAAGGAGTGAATGCTTGGGGTTATTTTCTAGATGAGTTAATTTTAGGCTCTGGTTCAACAGGCTACTGGATGCAAGAGGAACAGTGAGCATAAGCAGTCCCTTGGTCTCGTTTGCTCAAACGCTGTGTCTTAACTGAGGTCTGAAACCCTGGTTTGCAGTGTTTGCTAGAGACATGTACCTAATGTACATACCTCTTTACAAAAATTTTGGGGCGTGTTTCTTTATGCGTACAACTTCGGATTCTTACCTCGAAAACTGGATCTTTTGTGACAAAATGTTTATCACCATTACAAAGAATGAAATAGAATGTGCAACTGGGGGGCCCTTTTTTGCTTTCCTTTTCAGGGGTTTCAGAGTGTCAGAAAATAAGGGGACGTGTGTATCATAATTTACTAAGTTCGGAATATGCGACAGCATATAGTTTGAACTCCAGTTTAGCTCCACATCCTAATGTGTTTTCCTGTCAGTTCAGAATAGATTTCCCAACATCCTCCAACAAATCAAGTTTTGAAGTGGCGCACCTTTATTGGTCTCCAGAAATGGCTCTCCACATTCAGATGTGAGCAGATGAATAAAGGGAGTGCTTGACCAAGGACGCTGGGCTGCACTCGGCGCTATCCATTTTCAAAGCGAGCATATCATTCATCCTCCAGCATCCGATTTCACCAAAGGAAGTAGAGGGTGATGCGTGTCAAGTGCTTTGGTAGCTGTTTGCCAAGGCCATTCCAGCGCACGACACGCTGTCGCTGCTGGCCCGGGGATGTGTGGTGAATTCAATCCCGTTGTTGTTCTTTTGGAATAGATTTTTGACAGGACTTGTTTCGACTTGTGCTCTGGTGAAAAGATTGGTTTCCTTCACTAGTCAGGTCTGTTTTGATCTTTTTTTAATATGGCCATTCGTTTCCAGAAGAAGACTCGCGCTGATAGAGCACCCGTAAATCATGGCTTTCACTGCTTTTTTTTTTTTTTTCTTGCCAGTTTACAATTCAATTTTCAATGGAGCTACTTAAAGCCAACGAACATAAGCTTTTAGCATGCAGGCATTGTAAGAAATATTAAGTCCTGTGGATTTTAAATGAATTTCAGTCAGAATAAGATTGTAATTTGGAATGTAGACTGACTTCAGAAGTTAATTCAATTGATGCAGCATAATAGTAATTCAACATAATGTGCTCATGCCATTAGACTTGCACAGAAAAAACACTCTAAATAGCTATAATGAATAGTTTGGATTTTGAAAACCTAGGAGAGCCATTTCACCTTGAATCATAACTGGCATCTCTCAGAATGCTTGTACATTATGAAAATTCAAAAAGGTGTATGAATTCAAGTAAATTTCAGTACCACCATGAGTAAAATTAGATTTTAGTGGCACTCAAGCACTTCTGGAGATATAATGGTAAAATCAGCTTTCACACATGTAGCTGTGAAGGAAACTAGCCCTGGTTGAAGGAAACTAGTTCTGATTCAAGGAACCTGCCTTACGCTGTGTATAAAAAACACAGGGAGAGTTTCCCAAGTGGCTAAAAATCTAAGTCCTGGTTTTTAAATGAAATTTAGCTGCTTAAAGAGCTTGATTCTTACCCGCTTAGTTCCAAAGTCAATTAGGTACCTCTAAACATGCCCAAAGGAGCGGTGTGTATGGTATTGCTGCTTCTCTCCTTTGGCTTAAGTCCACCACCAGCTGTTGTAGTGTTAGCGGCACTGCAGTGGCAGGAACACAAGTTTCCATCATTCAACTTTTGTAGCTCCAACAAAATTAAGAGCTAAATTCTTGCTATCAAAGTGAAATTCTGACTTTTATACATCCAGCATTTAAAAGCCACGTTAACATTTGGGAGCTATAATAGATAAACCTGTTCACTAACAAGAGAGCTGTGCTGCATTTTTCGCTAGGAGCTTTCTATCTCATCTCTTCCTGTCTAGCTCCTTAGCAAACCGGTTCAGTCTAATAAGTTAAGAGTTTCCATACGTCTATCACAGTCATATTGTCAAGATGCTTGCTAATGAATTAAAAAAAAACCCCAGTCTAGCATAATTTCCCATGCTTGTATTATTTCTATTAAGGGAAACTCATAAATCCTGATTTTGTAGGAAACATAACCACAGCATAGGCATCTGGACCTTGCAGCAAACGCTCTGCTTGCCTTGAAGCTGAGCCAGGCTGGTGCATCCCCAGCAGTACTGGTTCCAGCAGTGCCAGGCTTATTGTTCTCCATTGGTAAGAGGACATTCCTTCAGGTAAAGCCAGTTGGTGAGACAGCTGGAAGTTTAACATAGGTGTGCTTCGGGAGAGCCAGCAATATGTGTTGTGCACGGCTATATGTAGAATCTGTTTTGATGTGGAGTGGAGTTGTATGTATTGGGAAGTTCTTGATTTTTCTTTTTTATTATTATTATTTTTTCAGTGACTATCAGGCATTATCTGTAAACAGCCTTGCTTCTGATTAGGCCTAATCAAGCTGAACAGGAAGAATTTGATTAAAATGAGTCAACCTTAGGTTGTGTAATGTGAAGAAAGTTAATCCAGCCTTAAGCCTAATTAACGTCTACAATCTGAAGCAAGTAACCCTCCCCCCCCCCCTAAATATTATGACTAACGTGGTGGTGACTTGTCATTTTCAAACATGTGAATCTGTCCTTTTTTTTTTTTTCTCTCCTGAAAAATCTCTTTGTGCTCACACAAGTTGTGTGTGACTAGAGCAAGGTCTGCTGATACCTGCAGGATAGATACATTCTGAAGGCATTTGTTACCTCTGACTCCTTGAGGAAGCTTTGCACAACTGTGACAGTGTCTAATAGTGTTGTTTTTTTGTAAGGAGAACCCATCCGTCCCAGTCTTTCTGCAAAAGATAGCAGCCCAGCTGGTCAGGTCACAATTTTAGAAGGTTTCTCTCCAAATTTTTCACAGAACTAAGATCCTTCAGGCACCAGGGAGTTTCCCAGGCAGTAAGTCTTTCTCATTGCTATGAAATCACAGCTACGTATAATGACCTACGGATAGGTGCAGGAGGTAAATATAGAATAGAATCATAGAATCATTAGGGTTGGAAAGGACCTCTAGGATCATGAGTCCAACCTTCATCCTAACATCTCTCTGTCCATTAGACCAGAGCCTCAAGTGCTACATCCACTCATTTTTCTAAACACCTCTAGGGATGATGACTCCACTACCTCCCTGGGCTATCAGAGTTATGCTGGCAATTACTCCTGATTAGCCAGTTCAGCTTTAGGTGGTTCCCAAGGGAAGGGGAGATGGCACAGGACAGGAGCTTAACTCTGGTGAATCAGCTATGACATGCAGGGCTGAGCTATCCTTGCAGACTGCAAGAGGAGCCTGATGGGACCACTGCCTGGACAAATCACCTTAGTTTGGACATCTTGAAAAGCCTTTGCTATTCTTGGATACTTGGCGTAAAAGATCGGTTCCTAAAGAAACTTCCTATGTTGTGGGTAATGGCTTTTCTTATCCTCCACACCTGACCCAGATAATCCAGTCCTGTGCAATGTTTGAGATGCAATGTGTTTCCCAGATGAGGCAGAGCTGGCTTAGCTTGCAGACCTTTTCTGAAGGGTTTTGTCTTCTGCACTCCACCCCAGCTTACTTCTCTGTACCGCATGTTAATTCCCCCTGATTTTTTACTAATGAGAAAAAAAAAAACCACAAGGAAGAAGGAGATCCAATGAGAAGCTTGAATGCTATTTTTCTTGGGAAGATGTGTGATCTCTTCTCATCAGATTTTGTAAACAGCAACACTCCAGACAGGCCCTTCGCCAGCCTGAAGTCTCTGTGGGACACCATTGCCTGTCAGTGCCATTTAAGCTGAGCTTTTGGGGCTTTTTTGCAGTAGACGCTGTATTTTGTGATGATAGCTGGCATTTCTGCAGTGTTTCCTATTTAAAAATTCACCCTGGAAGTCACTTCTTTCCTCTTCAAGATGCCAATGGAAAGGTCCAGAATAGAGAAAGGATCCCCAAATGTTTGTATCCCTTTGCACATGCCCAACATTTTCTTTCTCGGAGACAAAGGCAGGAAATGTGCTCCCATTTTTGCATTCCAGCAGTCTCCCTTTTCACACATTGTCTTCGAAGCAGAACCTTACTTTGGTGAACACAGGTTGGAAGCAAAACATGTTCCTATCTTCTTGGGTTGGATTAGAGTCTTCCCTGGGAAGATACTGCTTTGCAAATACCCAAGTGCAGTGTAATGTGTTTGTTCAGAGTCACAGAATATTCTTCAATCTTTCTTTTTTTTTTTTTGCAATCTGATTCCTATCCTATAGAAAGCAGCTGTTGATACCTGCAAATGCTTTGCTCTATGAATAATTCAAATCAAGATTTGATTTAAAGCTTGCAGCACTTAACACTAGTCAACAGAATAATTATCTGATTGGTGCCGAGAGAAAGTAGCAGCTCTATTAAAGGGAGAGAGGAGCCACGTTAGATGCTAGAAGTTAGATGAGCAAGTTAATTAGTCCTGCCTCTGCCTCCGATGACTTTCTGCGACCTTGTGGTAAAGCTTTTGACTGTCACATTGATGTGCAAGTGTTGAAAGGCTGGTATTGTTTCCAAGAAAGGAAGCTATTGTTTGAAAAAATGTCCAAAGCCTGGTAACGTTTATCATATTCAAGTTTTTGGAGCTTTCAACTCTGTCAATTAACAGTAGGTGATATTTATAATGCTAATGGTAAAGTGTTATAATTTTAAAATATAAAATGCTGTCTTTTCTGAAGAAATTGCTAGAAACAGCAGTAGGATTGAGAAAGGTCAAAATTTCTTCACTTTCTGGAAGTACTAGAGTTGATGAGTTTTTAAACACACCAAAGTTTAATGAAAAAAAAAAATCCAATTCTTGCTAAGCTCTGCTATTGGTCTCTGAGGCTGCCACTGTTTGTAATGGATTATGAGAACAATGTCATTGAACTGAATTCCTCTTTAATATGCCACAATTGAAAGGATGATAAGAAGACTTTCACATTCCAGAAAGCTTTCTGATTGTAATAACTTTAATAACTTTAAATTAAGTTATGGATTTATATTAAAATGTATAAAATTATGAGGTCCCCACATCACAAAGTAGTGCAAAAATCATTAGAATGACTTTGCTGTGCTGATGGATTGAGCACAAGATGAAGGCTGGCCTACTGTTAAAAAGGTGAACCCTATTAAAATGATTTTTAATAAGCTTTTAAAGTGGTTGCCATTCAGCTGTTCACATAATTAAAAGGGAGGGAGACCTACTCAAACTATTAAGTAAAGAAAAAACATCGAGCCTCACAATGCTTTCTCCCATCTCGTTTCACTTGCAAACACTTGGACTGCAAAGCTAAAACTTGCAGGTATGGCTGTCATATTTGTTAAGTTAAAGGCCATGAAGGTTGATAACTTGCCAAGAGGGCAAAATCACTGCTTTTCCTATTTTGCATTTATTTTTGTTGTTGTTTTAACCTAGCTTTCTATCTTTAAGTGTTTCGTACATGCAAAGAGTTCTCTAAACTGGTGTTCCTGAATGTGTGCTTAGGTTGAGCAACCAGCACAACTAATGTTTAAGGTACCCATCTTACATCCCTATTAGAGTGCTGGGGTCCTGTGTCCTCATACTGTGACTTTTACAAATTTACAAAGAGGGTATTTTCCGGCAAACCAGCAATGTATCGGGTCACTCTTAGTGAAATGGAACTCCCAAGTGCGTTTGGAAGAATACTCATTAAACACAGACTAAATAATCCAGAACAAATGGCTAGAGTTTTGAAAAGCTAACAAATGAAAATGAAGAATGAAGCCTTTTGCAATATTTGTAGCAGTTATCTAGTTATTTTTTTCTTTCCAAGGTAATTGTGCAAACCCATCAAAAGTAGGATTGCTGCAACGTAGCACTTTGCGTACTAGGGACAATGCTTTAGATGTCATTGCTGAAGTGCTGGTCGGAAGTCACAGCACTAATTTGTGTAAAATTTGGTCATCTTTCTATGAAGGCACAGGCAGCTTGCTGGTCTCTGCTAAGAAACTTTTTAAAGGAACACATCAAAAGATACCAGAGTGCCTCCCACCTTATTTTAACTCGGCACAAGTAACGCTATTCTGTAAATAGAGACAAATTGTATCTGCTGCTGGAAATGGATTTAATATAAAAGCTTTGAAAGCAACTGTCCCCCTGCCCACTGAGCCCTGACAGAGGAGATCCTTTCATCTAGCCTTGCTTCTGCTCCAGCAGCCTGTAGTAGCCTGCAGGTTGCAATAAAGTCCATGTCAAGTCCCTTCTGGATCTCTTAGAAAGTTTTCTTTCTGTTGTCTCTGGCACTTGGTGTCCACATGCTCCTACCCCTCTCCCAGCTTGTTGTGACTCTCATCCTCTCCTTATCTCATCTGAATTTGGGAAGCCTCTTTCCACGTACCAGTAAGGAGCAACCTTCCTTTTCTCCTGCTGCTTTCTTCCATGTTGTCATCCACATTGCAGCCAAGAGGACAGAGCAACCTTCCCCCTTACCCGCCCAACCACAGCTCTTTAATCGAGGCATATGCTTGTGGTGAGAGCAGACACTTGTGCCATCAATCACCGTTTGCCTCGCTACGGGACTTAACTCCTAGCCAGCATATCTGGGCAGAGCAGCCGTTATTTCACTGAAGCAACAGCTTCTTTGTGTCAAAGGCCCATCAGCTCTGTGCTGCACTAATACATCAGCATTGCAAACAAGGGCAAATGCAGATACGGGATTTAAAAGGGCTAATTTGCTCAGAGGTGGTTGTTGAAGGGGACATAATGCTAAGCCATATGGCTGGAACCTTCGTACAAAATGAATTCTGTCATAAGCTGGTAGGGTCTGCTTGTTGCCATTTTCCCAAGGATCTTTTTCACGTTCAAAGAACATGTAATGTTCACTGAGCAATTCCTGTACAGCACAGGTCTGGGAAAATAAGTATACCTGCTGTTCCTAGTGTTTTTCTGTCAGGTAAGTATATGCTTATAGCAGAAGGATTTTTTTTGCTCTGCCATTAGAGTTATTAGGCCAAAACAATGAATAATGGCTCTACAGGAAAGGCATGACTGTCAATTATCTGGCCATACATATCAAGACAAACACAATAGATTGTGTAACGCCTCCTTGGTACCTTTGAGTCTTTGGTAGCCATAAACTGGAATTATTGCAGGAACTTTTCAAGACTGTGCTAAAACTCTTAACAAGATGCCGTGGTTTCTATTTGATTTTCTACCGTATTCATCCTTTAGGCATTACTGGATTGGGACTTTTGTTTAAAGGGCCTTACTTTGCGAATGAATTATGATAAATGTTGATGTGACATACTTTAAATTACCTTTTAGTCTGTTGGAATTGATCTTGGAAACATTTTGGTGATTTTATTATTTGTTTTTTTATGAACATTAATAAAACCTGTGGGAGATCTGAATAAAAAAGAAAATTCACCAGTCCTGCCAAGAGAATAGTTTATGTGTCAGGTGCTTTTTTCTTGTTGTCATCCTGCTTTCTGTGTTATTAATACTGCTGATTTCCAAGGCACTTAAATGAAGAACATGTTGTTATACTATAGAGGAATTCTCCTTGAGAGGAGAGTAAATTAGGACTGCTCCCAAACATGGAACAACTTCCATGATACAAAAGCTGCTGCATTCAAGTAACTAAACCTTGTGGTCGTCAGAGAAGATTTTGTTGTGGTGCTTTGGAGTTAGTTCCCACTGCATCCAAATTTGTGAATAATTTGAGTTCTCTTCTTCTCTAGTCAGTCTGCAGGAGAGCAAAGGAGTTTATCCCTGTGCTCCAGGTGGCATTTCCCTTGCTGCTATTTGGGTGACAATGAGTATTTATTTAGCACTGCTCTGATCAATATATTACCTACTATGTTTCATTCAGAAGTTATAAATATGACTTTTTAAATCATGCTAAATGTTTGTAATAATTCAACCCATATGTGAAGGAAACCCCATCAGGTTTGTGAAAAACTAATTTTGTGTTAATGTACATCTGTCGCAATTTCTCTACATACAAATGGATTCAACTCTCACAGCAGTTGGTGAATATTAACTTTGGGGAAGGGGAATGTTTCTCATCTATAAGACTTTTTTTTCTTTAAAAAAAAAAAAAAAAGGAAATTTAAAGGGCAGCTCAGTGAAAAGATCCTGGAACGTTCCGAGATAATATGTAAGTTGTGCAAACTTTGTGCAGATGGATGCAAGGATTGTGGAGGCTTGAGGAGGGAAAGGTTTCTGAAGTCCCTTTGTGTCCATATGCAGTAAAATTCCCGAGGAATAGATTAGGGGTGTGCACCTCCTGTAGTGTTGGGTAATGCTAGATGGCAGTATTAGCAGGTCATGGTAAGTAGGAAGCATCACACGAGAACAGAATAGAACAGTTATTAAGCTTGGAAGGAGAAGAAAGTGGAAAATACTTCTTTTCTGCTTTTCCCGAGCTTAACACAGACATTCCTATAGACCTGGTTTATGGATGATTTTAAATGCTGAAGGTTATGAAAACGACTTTTCACAGTCCATGGAGATCTTGTTTCTTTTTTTTTTCCTTTCCATACCACTGTTCATTTAATTCTTCAAAGTGGTTGTAATCAATTGGATCAAGTAAACCTTATGACATTTTGTATTTCCTTCCACAGAAATACCTTAGGAGCTTTTTCTCTGCGATGCTGAAATCTCCATCATCTCCGCTGCATATTGATAAAGTGGGTCTAACTCTGTCAAAACACACCATCTGTGAATTCTCACCCTTCTTCAGGAAAGGCGTTTTTGACTATAGCAGCCATGGGACCAGCTAACTTTTGGGCCAGAACCCTTCTGATGGAGGGACGCAGTTGAAGTGGTGCCTTCACTTTTGTCCTGTGAGAGAAATGGGAGAAAGAAAAAGTTATCTTCCTTCATGCCTGGGAAGTTGCTACTAAAGAACTCCATTAAAGACAGCTACACCCTGACGCTAGCCTGTGTCCTTTACCAGCTCTCATATTAGTGCCTGCATTTTCCTGGCATGGGGTATATAGACGTTTTTGTGTAAGTTGCTCTGTTAATACTGTACAAAGATTCTGCCTCTCATGCTGAGTTTGGATCCGCTCCTTAGCAGGAGCGTTTCCTTCCCATTTGCTCAGACAATTTTTTTCCGGTGGTGCGAGAGCATCTCATATTTACCGTCGCAGTGTGTCGTGCTGACAGAGGATTTCTGAGCAGCCTTTTGTTTTCTGTCCAAGCCATTCCTTAAAGAACACTTCCTTTTTCTTTTCCTTATAGCATATTGTTGTGTTTAAGGTAATTCTCATATTCCACTGTCATTTCTTTTTTCCCCTTCTAGACACACGTTTGAACAGTCCGATTGTATAATTGTACAGTTCTCCTCAGAAGAAATAAAGGGCCTAGGTAACTTGAATGTTTACAAAAATACATGCAGCAGAAAGAATATCATATAAACCCTGTAAAAAGTCTTCCACATTTGGTTGTTTTGAAGCGGAACAAATCACTCGCCATTAATTAAGAAGCAGAGGAAGCACTAGTTACCAGAGAGTGCGCTCAGCAGCTTTTCAGATTTTCTAATTACCCAGACTGTAAGAGGATACTGTACAGAGTTAAAAAAACCCCAGCACTTTATTTTTTTTTTTTAAATAGCTTCTTCACAATAGTGTAACACTGTAAAATCTGAGTTTTTCTTTGCCTTGGTTAAACTTTACAGGATTTGACTAATAGAACGTTAAAATTACTCAGGACTAATTCAGACTTGCACATGTATATACAGGTAGAACTCATTTTATATTGCTGCAGATCCAAAAATACGTATACACTGTGACCGGAATTGAGTACGTGTACATGTTAATATATACTTGGTTGTATAAAAATCAGAATCGAACAACTTCCAGTTATTAAAATGCAAAATGAAATGTAAATTTTGTGTGCCATTTGTTAAGAGTGTGAAGGCTCATTTGTGAATTGCCATTGCTGACCACTGGTAGGTCTTGGTAATCAAACTATTTCATGTTCTAGGGAATGATTATTAAAACCTGAAGTAAAAACACTGGTTACATTTTTATTTCGTGACCTAGGTTGTAAGGAACAGTGATATTTTACATTTAATATGATATAGGAAGGTAGCTGGGTTCCATTACTAAGCCTAGACTGTTATAATAAGCATTTCTAGTTTAAAATAAAAATAATTATTAGAATGGATCATTTAAATTTTGAGAGTATTTTTATTATTTTTATGCATTTCAGTGAAAACAATAGCAAAGGTAAAATTCCTAAGCCACTGGGGCCCTGTTATCAGCAGGGTAGACTTAAATCTTCTCGGATATGTCTGACTGTATCTGACTCTGACTTAGGCATCTTAATACCTTCAACTGGGAGCCAGCTTTTTAAGCTAAGCATTCCGATCAAACCCGTTGATTCCCAAACTAGTTTTGCACCGTGTCCCAACCCTTCTCAGTCTCCCTCGTGCACTTCCGCACTGAAGTGCTGAGTTCACCTCTGCTTCATCACTGCTGGGGACCCAACCTCATGATTGGTGCTGCCCCTGGTGCCTGTATCCTGCTCTCTCTCCTGGGGCCTACCTGCACATCTGTTGTCCCCCTGACCAAAAGTCCGTGTCCTCCCTTCCTTTTTCACCCCACCATTTTGCTTTGCTTGTGCTTCCCAAATCAGAAAGTGGAGGTTGTGTGCTTACTGGGTTCCTACGATGGGCAGAGTAGCCGGAGTTTGATGTTGCTACACATGTTAATGGAAGATGGGTAACTTCAATTGGCTGTATTACCCTGACACCCATATGAATGCTTCAGAGGCAGAAGTTGGGCATGGGGATTGCTGGGTTTAATATTTGACCCTAAATCTCACTTCAAAACCAAATAGTCTTTTCTGTTTCTCCTTCTCCCTTGGCCTGCTTCCCCTCCTACCTAATTGCTATGCAATAGGATAAAGAATAAATGCTTTAGAGTTTGAAAAAAATGAATTTTTCATAACTGTAGAGCATTATTTCCTGTGTGCCGCTTCTATGAAAGGACCTGGCGGGGCAAGAAATGGCAAGCTGCTCTACCTGCTGCTGCACAAACCCAGTTTCTGCAGATGCACTACCTGAAAAACCACTAGTGGTGGCCAAGTGCTCCTCTGTGGCAAGCAGCGCAGAGCCTGACAAGCAAAATTCCTTTGTGCCGCATGGCAAATGCTGGTCTGTGAGAAGTGTTGAATGCACAGGACTCCTAGAGGTAAGTCCCAGGCTTTGTGGCACTTTGGATTTGAAGGAAAAAAACCAACCCACAATAAAATGGGACAGAGAGTTGAGTGAAAAGTATTCATATTCTTATTTCTCACGTGAATTTAAAAGAAGACTTGTACGCTGTTCCTGTCTATAGTACAAATTAATTCAGGGAGAACCAGATGCTCTCCTGGTATAAACCTGCCAATAAGGTGGTTAATTTATGTTGGCTAGTTTATCTGGCCTGCAGCGTTAAATGTGTACATTGCAAATAACGAAGTAAAGGCCGATTAATCACTCCATTTAAAATGTCATCAAGTTAAAAGCTCCAGAAATGCAAGTGTAAGCATGCAATTAGGACCACAACCCCAGGCTACCAGCTTTTCCCACTTTCTTATCTATCCTTCAGTGGTATCTAGAGTTTAATCAATCACTGGAAGCTCAGGTTAGACTAAGAGGTATCTTTTAATAATTTCATCAGTAAAAAATACGATGGCTCTTTAAAACCTACAGTCTTTGAACCCACACTTCATAAGAAGTTTTCAATAGAAGCCAAGATGCATGTCAAAATTATTAGCCCTTTTCAAGATGTTCCAAGTGCATTTCTGTGAAGATCCTTAGGCTCTAAAATTCACCCTTTTATATTTATTTATTTAAATATTGTTCACTTTCAAGAGCATTGTGAAAGTTATCTCCGGGGCTGACACAGGTTTATATTTTTAATTTTTTTTAAATTCAAGGTGCCTCTGTAACTGAACTTGTGGGCTTTGCATCAGTATAATCCTTAAGTGAAACCATAATTCCTGTATCAGGACTATTTATATTTCAAGCAAAGTGTGTATTTAAAGTACTTTGCTCTGCTGGAGCCGTCATTCTTACCTATGCAACTGAAGTTGCACACCATTTAAGTCACCAAACCACTTGGCTCATACCCTTCCTGACCCTGCAGCAATTTTTCATCTATAGGGGTGCACAAAAAAGAGGCATATACAGAAAATTAAAAATAAAATAAATTAAAGTTTGGGACACTAAATGTGTTGCTCCAGACAATCAGACTGAATCTTTCCAGTTTAATCAGTGGGCCTTTAAAAACTATTGCAGAATTTCCTATTTACTGGTGAAGCAACCTACCCTGTCCATGAGAATAAGAAATACATCTGTGCTAAACAGTGATAAAGCTTGAAATTCTTTATGCTACCAGCTCACTGAAGCCCCAAAATGGGAAGAAATTAATTATTTTTAACTTAGCGAGATTCTTATGTCTATCTCTGCTTTTTGTTTTATTTTGTTTTGTCTTCCTGTGTTTTGTAAGATTCTGAATTAAAAAAAAAAAGATTTTGAGGAAAAAAAAATAATTAAAAAAAATTAAAAATAAAGTTTGATAAGCTGAAGAGCGAAAAATTGCTGTCTTCCAATCTCAGGCCTAGTGGAAGGGTTGAAGTCCAGAAATATTTTCTTGACAGGCCTATGAAGTGAATTTTTGATGTACTGGATTCTGCTACGTTTCCATTTATTGTTTCATTATTTGAAGAGAGTGTTTTCTTATAATTGGCTGCAGACCAGAATGCTGTTGTAGATGCATTTTTTTTTTTTTCAGTACAGTGACAACAAAATTGATCAGAAAACAAACAAAACCAAACAGGTAGGGAAAGCGAGCTGTGACCTGAAAATGCTTTTTGTGGGAAATAGGTAAATTTCCATGATGCTGTCCTGTCTGTTGCTGTTAAATCAGTACAAGAGCTCATCCACCTGGACAAAAATCCTTGATCACAAAGATATTGTTCTTTTATATTTTCAAGATTTGAGTTTGAAACAGTTTTAAAAGGAGTTTGTGTGTCTGTATGTGTAACACTTCTTAAGGGATCACATTAATATTTGATAAAACGGAGGCAAGATTTTGGACTAGAGGTTTTAGCCTCATGTCTCGGCAAAAAAAACGCTAGCGGCAGCATGGGAAGCCCTGCTTCTGTTTTCTTCTTTATAAGTTTGTTTTCTTTATAAACACTGACATTTTTCTTCAATGTCATGCTGATTGCTGAAGTGTCAGCTCCCCATAGCACAGCTTGTGCGCTCACACTGAGTTTTGGCAGCATTTTTGTTGGTTTTAAGAAATAGGTCTTAGGAAAAAAAATAGGCCTATGAAAAAAAGTCTACAGCCTTTTTTCAAAGTCCTTCCCAGTTTCTTCTGACAGCTTCTTCTATTTTCTAGTAACAGTTTTATCCAAATGGCTTGTTCTCGTTCATCGTAAGTTTTTCAATTATTTCCCTCTGTTTTCTTGTTTTACAGACAGTTTAGAAGAACGTGCTGGTAAAAGGTGAAGAGAAAGAAAACCCTCTTGTTATTTGAAAAGAGGTGGTTATCTCATCATCTTCTGATCTAGCAAAGTGGAACATGAGTTTTTGATCTTTTTACGTATTTTGAACTCCTGAGCCTCCAAAGGTCTCACATGCTACAGCTTTTTGGGCCATTTATTGTACTTCTTCATGATTATTCCTATATTCTTTTCCAATATAATTAACATTTGACATGAGCCTTTCTTCAAACAATGTGTTCAAGTTGAGGGAGCCTTCAACGTAATGATAACCTCCTTGTTTAGGTCAGGGGGTCTCTCTGCCGTTTGTCACCATCCTTGATCAACAGTGTATCTTCTTCATGTTAGCCATTCTTAATGTTGCCTTAAAACAGGGGTTGCTCCTGTGGTAATTTGTATTTCTCTTAAAATATGGATCAGAATTTACAGATTAAAACTAGGTTTTACTCATGTTCTGCAAAAAACGATGTTCTTTCTTTTTGGTGTTGTGAATTACATCAGAAATCAGAATCTCAAACATGAGACGGAGCGGCGAGATTATTATTATTAATATTAATAATAATATTATCGTTATTACTGTGTCACCTGTGCTATCTCAGTGTGTTTTCAGGACATCTGCATCACAGTTGTCTTCAATTCTGAAAATGAAACCCTTTGCATATCAAATCACTGTTGCTCCTTTGAGTTCAACAGGAGATAAGATAATGTACTGGTACTAACAAAAGAAGCCATGGCACACTTCCATCTATAAAGAACTCTAATTCTCTTAATTTTAATAGCTGAGCAACAGGGGAGGAGGGCTGGACAAGGTCAGGGCAATATAGCCCTCTGAAAGGTTAGCGTGAGACTGTGTGAGCAATTAGCTACATATCTGTCCTGTATTCCAGTCTGTCCAGTTTTGAGCTTGGGAGTGTTCATTAGTGCAGTGTGAATAAAAGAAATTGCCAGTTCTGGGATGCCAGTGCTTCCAGGAGATACAGCAGACACCTTCTGTGCTCTGACACGAAAAGGTTGCTCAACAGCATGTGGAATCAGTGTCTTGGACAAGCTTCCAAGATGCCTGAGCATATTGATTCTGGCACCTGCTTTCATAAGCAGGTGCTCAGGTTTATGTGTCCAGATGAAGTTACATCTTAACATCTCAATTATATGCCAGACTCTGGCTTTATCTGTTGTGTGAGTAGCACTGGGTGTTGTTAGGAAAGACACATTAATAATTTTTGCTGCACCATTATGAAGGCCATTGTAGTACATTTCCAGCAAGAACCTGACAAGACTGGTATATGAGACTGTCTTGATGATACTCTGAAAATTAGTGAGAACAAGACTTTCTTAGGTTGAATGATTTATTATCCAGGTAGGAGGGGTTGGGCTGTGGTTACTGAGGCTGCACAGAGCTCTCCGATGGAAATTTCACGGTCAGTGTCTCTCTCCTTGGAGATACACCGAACTTAACTACTTCGTTTTGTGAGCCTGTGATTTGTCTGCGCTTTGGCCCATAGTCACTATTTGGGTGGAAAATTTACTTCCCGTGGTAGATGCCCATTCAAAACACAGGAAGCTAGCAGTGGTAGGAGAGTAGAGGCAGAAGGGGACCAAGAAAGGTGCTGGTGCCAAGTCTAACACCCAAGGAACCAAGTAAAAATTTACTGATGGTGCAGCTGGTGCTAACCCCAGGATAACTGACCTGACAAAGCTCAGCACTCACCAACTACTTCCTACAAGTGGCAGTGGAGCTGCTCTTCGGTTTCTGTGTGGGTTTCCACTGATGTTCAGTTCCTCTGGTTCCTTTGCCCCAAGCCCTTTTGAAAGCAAATCACGTTTCAGTTGCAGTTGTTTGGGAGATTAAATGCACATGTTGTTTTGATCCCTTTTCACTCCCTTGGTGTAATTTGTTTACTGTCCCCTTACATATTGCCAGAGATGTGGAGAAAAAAAGAAAAAAAAAAGAAAAAAAGAAAAAAAGGACATCTGAACTACCCATATGTTTTTGTATTTCCTCTCTGTTCCTCCAGCTTTGTGATGTTCAAAACCCCCTCTTTTCACCTTCACATAGAAATGCACCTTCAAGGACAATTTTACACTCTGGTTGGTCTCAAGGTAACCTAAATTTTTCACTGCCTTATTATTAAACCTAAGCTAGTAACTGAAATTGAACTCTCATCCCTTTTCAAATTAACTCCTTGGTGCAAAATGTCAAGGATTTTCCAGCTCTATCAAATGGAAGTCACTGAAGCTGGGAAACTGTTGACACCAAGGGGTTAACCCATTAGCCACTCTTTAATGTCCTCAGCTTTAATCTACAGAACCACAGCTAGCACTGTGATTTACTAACCCTGCCACAAAAATGTCCAAAACCTGGTGTTATTAGGTCTCTTATTCAGGGATAGACTTGGGAGAAAACAAAACAACTTCACAGCTGTAAAGGAACACGAATAAAGGGCCTGGGAGTGGAAGCCAGCAGTAATTAGAGAGATGTATTCCATGTTAACAGGCCTCGGGGCGAAACCAACTGTTAATTATTAAGAAATTCCTCCAGGTTTCTAATCTCAGTGCCACTGCAGTGGGATGGTGTGTGTGGTAGTTGTGGCACCACAGGGGCTGGAGCAGACTGGGAAGACTGGTCTGGAGCGGCTGCCTGCAGGAGGGCTGCTGGGTTTGGCCACGCTGTCCTGTAAATCTTCCAGCTCCAGGCCCATTTTCCACCACCAGCCAGTCTAGCTGTGTGTACCTGGGGCCGCCAGGACAAGCACTATTCTCAGGAAGGCCACGTGGACATTCCAAAGGGCCATACCAGGACACAAGAGCAGAGAAGGGCTCCAAGGCACCCCCCCTTGCTCCTGCTCCCAGTGCTGGAGCTATTGACAGATGGTTTGCATGTTTGAGAAATCAAAGCCAGGATTTCTGCAGGCGCTCAGGGTACCCCAGAGAGCCGCTCCTTGCCAACTATTAGGTAATGCAAATAGGCCAGGGAGCAAAAAAATGAGCTTTCTTTCTGACTCCCTCACCAAATGCTCCTTCCCTGCTGTACATGGGGTGGGAGTGAGAGCAGCAGCCAGACAGTGAAGTGGACCCCAAGCTGCCCGCCCCTGCTCCCAGCTCTGCACAGTGATTTGGCTCGTTCTGCATCTCTGGAGGAATGAACTGGGAACACAGCATCATTTTCTGGCCACACAAATAAAACAGTAGTTTAAAAAGCAAAATGTGAATGTGTTGTAACGGGAAGATGGGCAGGGGAGGGAGCAGGGGGGTGAGTTTGGATTTGCAGAGGACGATAAATTTTCAGGCATTCAGGTGTTTGGAGGAGTGGTCTCAAAAAAAGATGTACAGGCATTTTCTTTTTCCTTGGTGAAACTGATTAAAAGTCATTCTAAGGTCCTTAAGGATGGAGACTGGCAATCTTGCCTTTTGTTATTCAAAATATGCTGGTTTTCTCGTTACTATTGCCTGTTTTTTTTTTCTTCTGCAGAAATGCCTTGACAAGATATTGCAGCAATTTTCCCGATAGATCTGATAGTCCATCTCTACCGTAAAGGCTTTAGATGGTGTTTGCTCAAGAGGAGCCCATTCCCGGTACCACCAATTCTGTGAAAGTACTAAATTAGGGTATTAGTTATTAAATTCTACTACACAAATTACCATTTACATCATTATAAATCTGTCTCTACTGAGCAACCATTTTTATGGTGATGATCCTAGTATTTACATAAAAATTGCAGTTATACAAGGTAAATTATGTATTCCAACCTGCAATTTTTGCCCAGAATTTACACACGCAGAATAAATTATTTTCTCCTTCTTAAGCAGCAGTAATCATAAGTAATGTGCAGAAACGTTCATAACTGTGGGCTCACATGAAAGCTACATTTTTTTTCCCTCCATAACCTGCTGTAATTACAGTGTACATCAATTCTACCATAGGTAGATACACCAGGGTTTTTTTTTCCCCCCCCTTTTCCTCATACAATTTTAATGACTATCCCTGCTTAGAATACAACATTTTAAATTAAAAAATTAAAAATTTAGAAGTAGGTTGTTTCCCTGACAACAGCAACGGCAACATTTAATTCCCCCCTGTGTCATCTGTAAATAAATACATACAGTTGCTGATAGGAGAGAGATAATGTGCCTGAGGCTAATTGTGCCATTACAAATATTTTGAGCCTGAGCTTGATAATGCAGGTCGTGGTACTTAAATATGTATGAACTGAAGTAATTTAACCTTCTTCCTGCTTACCAGCCTATTGACAAAACCCTTCGTAACAGGGCTACACGGACATCGCTAAGCATCGGAGTTACGCTGGGTTGGGCATTGTGGGGTTTGGGTTTTTCTGAGCTTCTAGTGGCAGCTCCAAGGAAAAGGCATGTTGTGGGATGGTGGAAGATGCAGAGCAGATCCTGCTGGCTTCCTTCAGCCCCACAGATGTCTTCTTCTGAGAGCTCGGTCTGGGTTGTACTTTGACGTACCTCAGACCTTTGAGCACATAGAGTATGTTTGGAGGAATGCCTGTAAGAGAGCTTTGCCTTAGTAAGCCCTGACTGAAGATGGCAGGCTAGGCTCTTGTGATTTATTAACTAGTTTCTGGCACCGGTCCCAGGAGAGGATGAGCTATGTGTCCGAATGGGTTTTGCTCAGAACCAGGAGTGGGAGTGCCCCGTGGTTGTGTTTGGAGTCCGTGGTTCTGCAGAGCAGCCGCACGGTCGTGTTGCACTCAGCTCCTGGCGGCGAGGTTGGCAGGGACGTGGCCAGCGGCAGGGGCCCTGCAGAGTATCTGACAAAGGCCAGCCGAAAGCCATACAGTTGGCACTACAAGTTAATGACTCATTAAGATAGAAAAAGATGAGAAGAGAAAATGCCAAGCTGTTTGGTCTAATCCTCATGTCTTACCCTGTGGCTATGTGAGAAATCATTTAAGTTTGCATGCTCCCTGTTTGCTGTTTGCAAGATATTCTGTCTGCTGTGAACTCAGCTCTTGGTTTTGTCCTACCCTTGAGCTCAGCACTAGTGGAAAAAGCCCTTTTAAGCCCTTCTAGGAGTATTGCTCTTAGGCTCAGGACTGCTGATTTTGCCCATAAAGAGCTCCAGCTGGGCTCTGTGGTGCTGTGTGTCTCAAAGCAGCTGGAGGCAAGGAAAGCATATTCCTTGTCACTGCTCCTCTGATCTCTGGGTTGAGCCTTGCTGGGAAAGGGAGTATCTCCTGCAGGGCTCTGGCTCCGCATACTCCCTCAAATTGGTGGCAAATGAATTCTTGCAACATCTCTGCAGTGTCAAGTTCATCTATGGATCGAGTGAAAAGTTTAAAGTACAGGTTCTCTTAGATTTCTTCTCTCCTCTTGTCATGTTCTTTCATAGTTAATTAAGCAGGTGATGAACCAAGTAAAAATTTACTGATGGTACAGCTGGTGCTAACCCTAACTTCAGCGTTAGGAAACCTTGGAGACCAAATTGTGGTCACCTCCTTCTTGGCGTGGCACGGCTTTTCCTTCCTAAGGCTTACATGTGTTGGCTGAAGGCTGCAGTCAGCCATAGCATACACAAAGTTGCTTGGACATTTTAGTAGCTGGTTGGGTTTGTTGTCCTCATTGCATCAGTAAAATTTTGAGCAGGACAGTTGAGGCTCAGATCCTCCACCTGGCACCTGCTTCTGGGGCTCAGTGGAAATCGTCAGCGCTATGATGTTTTATAGAGTCTGAGGCACTCGCTGGGTGCTGTAGGGAAATACAGTCCTGCAAATGGCATTTCTTGGGGGATGCCATTTCAGCAGAGCAGCACGCTGCTCCAGCAGGTCTCTTAGCTGGGAAATGGGCTGCCACAAGTCACCTAATAAAGCTCGGGGCAGCATGTCATGCCATGCCATGAGGGAAAGGAGGAAAAGCAGACATAAAGAGAGAAGTAGTAACAAGAGAGAAAAGGCTCGAGAACCAGACCGTCACGGTTCGAGTCACACTAAAAAGTTTATTTGGTTGTGAATAACAGGGTCAGTAATTCTATATCTAACTGGAAGAACCCTGTGCTGTCCCATTACAGCAAGCTCTGCTTAAAGCTTGTTAGATTTAGTGTGTTGAAATAGTGTGGCACGTAGTCAGCCTCGGTCCACGCCAGTAATTAATGTGAGTGCAATTAATGTGAGTAGAGATGACACCTTTTGTCAGCATCAGGTAATCTTTTCTAGGAAAGGTAAAGCTGAGCAAGCAGTTGGAAGGTAAATCATTAGCAACGTTTCTCTACAATCACAAAGTTTGTCTTCACACCTTGTTACTTCCCTAGATGGATGAGCTAAATGAAGAGAATAACAAAAACACCAAGAAGCCTTTCATGAGCTTCTGAAGCTGTTCTCGCTGGTTGAAAGGAAAGCTTTTCTTTGTATATGTTGATATTCCTTAAATGAGGTGCTTTGATGGTCCCGGAGGGATTTAGCTCATGTGACAATAAATGTGGAAATTAAAAGGAAGTGCACAATTTGTAAGACAATCATATTGTTTGAACAACGATTGGCTACGAGTGCCTTTGCTCAGATTTAGCACATTTAGGCATGTTTTTATTCGTTACTTCTTTGCCAGAGCCTCCGTCAGAAATGTGATCCCCATTTGGGTACCACACAGGATGCGGCATTACACTGCTTCCCATGACCCGGGCAGCCAGCGCTGCCTGCGACTGTTTGGGGACCTCTGCAAAAATGTCAATTAGCAATAAAAGTTCTGCAAACAAGCATTATGCCATCTCCTTATACCTCCCCTGCTGCTGCTCAGTCACACGGTAATGTCCAGGGCTGAAAAATGGATGCTGTGGGCTTCTGCAGCATCTCTGCTGCTCTAAGTTCAGTGTGGTGTTTTTCTGAACACAATCGCATGTGGAAGCGGGGATGTCAGATTGAAAATAGAGGGTTGACTCATGGATATCCTTTCTCCAGGGATGCTATTCAGATTAGAGTTCCTGTAGCATGCATCTGACTCCCCTTGGGCTTTGGTCTTGGTTCCTGCCTGTGCTTTTCTCTCAGGTGGCATTTCTGCAGGTGACTCAGGAATCTCTTAGCTGCTGGGTGTTATCCACACAACTCAGAGGGGCTCAGCAGGAATTATTTGCCATTACTGTCATCAGTTCTTATTTTATTATTTTTTTACTTCAATCCTATTGATTTTAAAAAGTGAAAGCCCATATGTCTGCCCAGCATCTGTCTTTTTTTCCCCCATGTACTTAATTATCTATTCAGGGTGCCATATAGATTGCCCCATCAGGGGCTGTGTAACTCAAGGAGGTTTTCCCAAGTGGAAATCCCTTCCCTGATTGTCCTGTAGGGAATGAGCAGTGGATTTGCCCTACCTGTATGAGGTGGAAAGGAGAAGCCCAGAAACTAACCCAGCACTACCCTCGTGCAGGCACAAAGTAGGTGCACATTGCATCACCTGGAAAAAGGATGCAACAGCAAAATTTCCATATTGTTGACAGCCTTGCAGGGGAGATATGAATTAACAGAGTGGTTAAATCAGGAACCAGGGAGTGTGCCTGTTTGCTGCTCTGCAGCACCACCTGGAAAAGCACGTCTTGGTGTTGAGGAACGGGAGAAGAGCTTGCGCTGAACCTTTCTTCCATTAGGCAAATGCTCAGGTACCAGCTGTCATGATACTTCGCACATAGCACCCACGAGGCTGAGTCTTTAGGTGCCTTTTTCCTATCTGAACACGATGCGTCTCCTAACCCAGGACTCCATATCTGATGCACGTCGTCCATCTGGCAGTCAGTTTGTCAGGCAGCGCAGCATTTTGATGGCAAGCTGACGTGGGGTTTTTTTGAACACTGTGAGCAGTCAGGTACTATGCAGACCTGGCATCGTGCGCTCCTTTGCATGGAGATGCTTTCTCCCTTTTGAAATAGTCTTATGAAGCCAGTGTGCTCCAGAGATGAAGGCTGCTGTGGGCACACCCATGCATTTTACTTGGCTTAACTCATTTGTTCTTTTAATCGTTCATTATCCAGTTGGGAGCAACTTCAAAGTGCTGTTTCTCAGCAAGACACATTCACCCCTATCACTTGAATATGCCCAATGCCAGTTTCCTGCAGGACTTAAATTTTTTTTTTTTTTTTTAAATGTATAGTATTTCAAAGTTACTTTATGATTAGACCAGGATCACTAGCAGTCAAATCTGTCATGATCCAAAGGTGTTTGAGGGCATACTTTTTCCTAAGCCTGAGTTCAGGCATAAAGGGCTCAGCTGCAGAAGGCCTCCAGGTGCTCCACTGCTCCACATAAAAGAATAATAATAGATGTTTTCATTAATAAAAGTGGAGACCATAGCTTATGCACACCTAATCCTGGAGTAATTAAATGGCTGGAGAGAAGGATGATTCATACCAACACTTGCTCTGCTCAAATAGTTTCTTTTCTGTATGGTTGAGTGTATCTCTAAGAATGAATTTGCTTTGTTGTATCTTGTAAATAATTTATTATGCTCTTCTTAGAAAGCTGCTTTCTAGGGAGAAAAACAATAATTGCTGGTTCTGGTTATCACTGCATACCACACAAACCTAAGGCTGACTAGTGACCATTCAAAGGGTGAGAAGAGTGTGAGATCTTGTGGAACAGAATTTCTGGAAGAAGCAGTCCAAGATGAGAGGGCTCTGTCTCAGTGTTGTTTGCCCCCACTGTGTGTCTCATGGTGTTGGGGGTTACAAAACACCCCAGTGTCAGGAATTCTTCAGTTCTCTGTGAATATCAGATTTCATCAAAAAAGCATTTTGTTTTTTCTTTACTTCTCATGATTTAAGAAAAATGGTCACAAATGTGACCCTGCAGGCTCAAAAACCCAACAAAAAGAACTTGTGTTGACTTAACATTTATCTCATGATTTATATTGGGGCTGACTCGCCAATTTATACTACTTGAAAGGCCGACTTAAATAACCTGCAGCATTTATATACTACCCTTCAGATGTGGATTGAAAAGCCCTTTCAGATGTGAAACTCTGTCCCTTGTGATATACTTGTGATAGATTGTTACTGTGAATTTTGGCTAATTCGGTTTCAATTTTCTACGGTGATTTTTCTTAATTCTGTCTCACTTTTCCATGAGTGATGGGCTGTACGTACGCATTGCTCTCTCTGGGATCTATAGAGCACTGCAACATCCAGTGATATCACCATAAAATTATCTGGCTGGGGATTTCACCTGCCTGAAAGTTAATCTGGAGAAGGGCATGCGTAGAGGAAAAAAAAACCCTGAAAACTGAGAGCTGATATTAAGAAAACCTAGCAAGGAAATCCCCCAGGAAGCAGAGCAGCTCCACATATTCCCCTACTGAATTAGCTCACAGGTCTTACAGAATATACCCAGCTTGGGAGCAAAACAGCACACCTTTCTCCTGCCAGCTTTTAAAAATTATCTTTGCTTGAGTAATGCCAAGCTGCTTAGATGAAAAAATATATGGGAATAAAATGTTATTTGCAAGAGAAATTTGGGTGAGTACTGGTAGTAGATGCTAGCGGGTGATGCAGGTTTGACCTTGTCTTTGCCGTGTTCTTTCCCTCTGTGCTGAGGTGAGGACTGGGCTCCGTGGTCAAAGGAGGGGTGCTCCAAGGTCCAGTGACTGCACAACCAGTTGGGGTTGGTGAAAGCCTCTGCTTTTCTTCAGCTGACCTGTTAGTATAGATTGGCAGTACCTTCCCTGGTACAGCTGGAAGAACCCAGAACTCACCTCTTGTCTTGACTGGGCTGTACTGAATTGAACTGAACAAACCCTCTCCCCTCCTCTTTTTTTCTCCTGTCTTTTTCTGTGTTAATTATAGAGGGAGCTTCCATGTTTGCATTTGTGTGTGAATAAGCACCTGTTAGTGGATGCTGGGGGTGGTCACTGAGTTAGCTGCCTCAGGAAGGCTTGGAATTGAGCAAACCCAACCTCGCAGCTAATCTCCCGGCCATATCCTCTTCACGTCGCTTCACATAGTTCTCCTTTCCCCACTTGCTCAGAAATAACAGGCATAATTTTTCATTGAGAGATAATTTATTGGGCGGACAAGCAGAAAGAGATAAACAAGACACCCAGAAATCTCACTGCTATGTGGTAAATGTCGCGCCAATTGCCTGTACACCGATATTGGAATCTCTGACTCTGCCCTAAGTATTTTCCTGCTACCACTGAGGAGGAAATTTCCCTCCTGCATGGCTGTGAGCTGACGGTGGTTCAGCGGAGCTCCCTTGGCAAAATCTTGTCATCTTTTGCTTTGCATTACTACCGCTCAACGCACACTCATCTTGTGCACCCCCAACAGAGCAGATGTTGCGATAATCCCCAAGTAAGTGACCCTCTCCCTGCAATATTGAGCTTCATTCTGCTTCAGCTTTTCCCAGCTCCTCAAGGTTTTTCTAGTTTGTCCTGTTTATGATCCTATGATTTAATGCTATTGATAAAACCTCTGGTTAGTGGTTCATATCTTACTTCCCTATGAGTATGATGTCTGTTGAGCAAAGCCTGTTGTTCCCACCTGTCCCTAAAATGCCCCAGATGTAGGCACTGTATAGGCACTGGGGAGGGGATGAAGAAATAAGCAGTGGGGAACGGCAGGGGATTTATGCAGTCATGCTCTGAGCATGTGTTTGAGAAATATGAAATAAGTTTGTCAGGTTTAGGCTTGTGCTTAGAATCCACCTACCACAGAGCACATGAGAACCCAACGGATTTATGAGAACATGCATTTAAAGGAAAGTACAACATATGTGTATGAATGTGTGAATATGTTACTTATGCTTGGTGGTTCACATGCATGCTGATATGTGTGCTCTGTCCAACATGTATGTGCAGGCCTGTCAATAACTGTGCATGCAAAAGGGAGTTGCCTGAAAAGGTTTTGCAGGAGCATGAGGCAGTTCCCTTTGCTGCCAAACATGAGTCATGGTGGCGATCAGCTGTGCTTGCTCCCCACACCCACCTGGCAAAGCAAGCTCAGGACGTGCGTGGGGAAGGGGTAATATTTAATTCATGTGCGTGGCAAATTAAAGCAGATTCATTTCGCAAAATCAACTTCGGAGAGTGTTCCGATTGTTTCTTCTCTGAATCTCCTCCTGGATAAAAGCACAAGGCAGAGATGGTGGGAACCAGCCAGACCTCCTTTTATCTGCTGAAATTAAGCTGTGGTTTGCCAACACATCCAAAGTGAACAATATGACTAACCGAATCAGATTAAAGAAAACAGCAGAGGGGGTGGCACAGCCACGGGAAAGATGGGAGCAGGAGAGTTTTGAAGGCTGGAGTTCTCCTCCCAGTGAATGAATGGGCCAAGATGAAAGGATGAAATCAGTGAACAGACTTTGGAAGGTTTACCCGAGCCTATTAAAATGCAGCAGGTTTCCCTCACTGGGACCACATGAATGAAAGCGTGATTGACAGCAGAGCCAAGCCTTTCACCTAAAAGCAAAATTAGAAGAACATGAAAAATAAGCGATGCTGGTGCTTGGAAAGCCCATGCAAATGACTCTGAGGCAAGAAAAGAAGGGATGTGTCTGTGCAAGCAGAGTTGAACGCCAGATCAGTGCTATTAACTGCAAAGGTGGCAAAAGGCTTTGCTATCCTGCTAGAAGCAAAGCACCACGGTCAGTGTCCACCTCATCATGCTAACCTTGGTGCTGGCAGGCTTGCGGAGGAAGGTGAATCTCTGGAGGTCCCTTCCAACCCCTAACATTCTATGGTTCTATGAACGATTCTATGATTCTTTGAATGCATTCCACTTAATATTGCACAACAATTTAGTCGGAAACATGACTTAGGTTTACTGAGATGCTCTGAATCCCTTCTTCACCCTGCAGACAGGAGCCAAGATTTTTCATGGCTGTGCTGTCGGTGTTGCTCACCTCTGGGGATGTAAACGTGTCCTTGCTCAGTACAGCAGGACTGTAAATCACTACAGCAGCATTCACACTGCCAGGACTGGAAACCATTAGAGACATTTATATTTCCCCCTGTCCTGTTCTATCAGCTAGGCTTTCTTTAGATGGTCTTTTTTTTTCTTTCTTTTTTTCTTTTTCTTTTTTTTTAGATTTCCTAGATCATTTCAATATTGCAGGATGTATGTTTAATTCAAAAATAATGCTTTGGAATTAGTGTCAAGAGAATTAACCACACTTTTGCGAGAAGACTATTAACACACACAGCGAGGAATCCAGCATGGGGACTGATAAAAATCAGAAGTCAGAGAGCTCAGGAGGGGAGGCTTAATTAGCCTGTGAGGTTTTGCTCTAAAATTCTTAAAAACATAGAGCTCTTCTCCAGGAGTTTATTATGGGCTCCTAAATGACTGTCATTGAAGAGCTTAAGGGTTTGACCCAAATCTTGTCCTTGTTACACCTTAGAGAGATTGCAGGTCTAAGTGCAGGTAAGCCTGCAAGCTGAAGACAAATCTTCCAAGAAATTGACCCAACTCCAAAGCCAACATGGTCAGAATCTCATCCATTGCAGAAACAGGGAGGCTTTGAAGCCAGGTTTGTGGTTTAGGACAGGTACTTCAGAAAGAGGGCTTTGCTCTGCTGCCTAGCTGAGCCTGCAGTGGGAAGCCAGGGAAGATAAGACTGGAATAGAAGCTGCTTTCCCAAGTTTACACATTGAAGGCAATTTAACTGGAAGCTCCAGATGAAAGGCCGAATTTCTTTAGTTGCTACCTCCTGGGAAATTACCAGAGTCTTTGGGGAGCATTGTAAACCTCTAGGCAGGCGACTGTTGTCCCTCTGGACACTTGGCAAATAGTCTTTTTAGAATTTTAGGTGGCTCCTAAGAATATAAACTGGAGAAAATTGTATTTGTGAGAAGGTAATGCTTCCCCAGAGCATGGGGATAGCTGAGTCTGTGGCTGAAGCACAGAATGCCAACCAGTAGGGTGGAGAACAGGCAAATACCTCGAGCCTCCTGGAAGACAGGATATGAGTAGTGTTTTCTTTCTTATTTTGTGGCATGTGGAGAAATTAATTGCTTAACCATACTGCGCAGCAATCTGACTCTGTCAGAGAATGGCCCTGAAATTCAAACAGAGGACATGAATTTTTGCTTGCTATGAGTCTTCAGGTCCTATTTCTTTACTATGTTTGGTTTTCTCAGTGGAAACTGCTCAACCTCTGACCCTTGCCAGGGGCTGACAGAGCAAAGTCTGTTTTAAATATATGACTGTAAGACCTGGAACTTGCTGGAGGCTGAGTGAGAGGAGGAGAAAAGCCCATTTGTGCCGGCAGAGGTGCGGTAAGTTGCTTTCAGACCTTTGCCTATTGACCTCTCTCTTCCCAAAGCAATGTTAGTCTGCGATCTCTAGACTTAACTTGCTCTGGTTTGGGCTTTGATCTCTTAGAATGTTGGGAAGCCTTTTATCACTTGCTCACTTTCAAAAACATTTGCAAGCTTTTCTACTTCAGGGGTCTGGCAGTGCAGTGTCCTGGACAGAAACCGCCTAAGCACCTCTACCCTTTCACCTGCTATTCCTGCTGCCTTCCAGCCCATGGTAAAGAGCCTGTGGCACCAGCCCAGTGGTGACCCATGGTGTTCAGTGACCCCTCTCTTGTAGCAAGATGCTTTGTCAGTTACGGCCGTGTTTAGGTGGCTCTGCTTTTCACCCTGAGTGGATTGTTCAGAGTTTCTTTAATTAAGCATCTGGGTGCAGTGAGCTCCTCAGTTAATTCACTGCATGCTGAGGGAGGTTTATCACTGGGTAGCATATGCTCAAATTTCCCAGGCATGCTTTTGCAGCACAGGCTTTACATACCCTTCATGGTTTTCTGATTCTCCAAGAGTCTTTCTCAAAATGGCATTTTTCACTAAGGGAGGCTGCTTTCCTAGGCCCTTTGGTACTTTGGTGACCTTACCATGTTTTCCCCACTTTAACAAGTGCTTTCTCATTTTGCCTACTCCCATTTCTCTTTTTCCTAAATCTCTTTGGATAACATCTCTTTTTTTCACTCTCCAAACTTTCTTCTTTCTCTCCTTCACGCATAAGCTGACAGTAGCTAACCTTGCTGCCTCCTTACCTCTTCTTAAGTTCATCTGCACCAAGCAGGTTGCATTTCTTTTGATTCCAGTTGTAAAAACTCAACAAGAAGGGACAAGAATGAAGTCAGTCTTGTACTTATACAAAAAAGGAAAAACCCAGCCAGTGTGGCAATTAGAGATCAGGGAGCTGACTGATTAATGCCAAATGCAAGAGCTGCATGGGAAGGTTTGCATTAAGCACTTACTGTTAATTATTCATGCTGCCCAGGCAGTCCTTAGCTTTGGCTCAACATCCCAAGATACAAGAAAGCTACAGAGTCACCTGTGGGCAAAGGAGATAGGGAGGGGTGAAGAACAAGGTAGCATCTCATGTTTTACTGTCTTTTACTGCCATGGAGGATCCAGACATGGTCAAATTGCTGGTTTGCTTCTGCACTCTTGAGACATTTTATTGCAGGGAAATATTTATTATCTGGGAAAACATTTTACATGGGCCTCCTCTGGCAGCAGTAATCATAAATGGGATTTGCTGGGATGGTTTTATTCTCCCCCCTGTTAAGACACCGGTCCCAGGTCTATACTGAACATCACACCTAGGAAAGGCAGCATTCGTGTTGGAGGGGCCAGCAGGAGGAAGCAGGAATGCTGGCCAGAAACCTAAATACAAACAAAATATATTATTTGTATTCTAGTGCTCTAACCCTGAAGAAAGAGATGTTAGTGCTGTCTGCTGTTGTTCTGCCCCATGCATTTTGTGTTCACAAAGTTGGCCACTGTCCAATATGCCAACCAGAAGTGCTTTTGTACATAAAAGCCTGCGGCCAACAGCAGTATCTTTGCATCATGTATGAACACAAGTTACATAGTCACCACTTCACTTTGGCTTCAGTTGCTTTCTTATACAACTCTGGTCTGGTCCCTTCGTGCCAGTTGTGCACATCTGCTTCCGGATCTCACGGTTGGTTGACACGGGGCTGCACCATGCTGATGAAGGCTACAAAAGAGCAAAGTGGCATCCAGTAGAGAGTCTGCAACAGTAGAGCAGATCATGGGGGTGACGAAGGAGCCCACCTCCACCTCCCTTGCATCAAAGGCACCTCTCAGCTCTTCAGAAATCTTGGTTGGTGTCTGGCACAGATTCCCTTGGGATCTGCCCCAGGCTGATGGTTCCTCACAATTTTTTTAGGTGATAATGTTGTTTCAACCATCTTTATTAATATCTTTGACCTTATGTCCTGGCCTGCTCTGTAAAAGTTTTTTTAAAAAAAAGTTTAAAATAGTCTAAACCATCTATTGGATGAGATGGAAACTTCATTGACTGACTTACCCAGGAGAGATGTGTGAAGCTCATCACACCTAAATTAAATTATATCTTGAGCACCTTTCCTTTGAGCACTGTCATTTTCCTCCAAGAGGCTGTATAAATTGCTTTTTCATTTTATTTGATGTGGCAAAAAGCCAGAACTGGAATCTATTGTTCTCCAAATCCTGAGCAGTGGTGATGGGTCAAAGCAATCTAACATGAAGGTTATTATCACTGAACGTGTGGGTTAGCACAGTTGAAGAAAATAATGTATTTGCTTGAATTAACACCTAAGAGCATCCTGACACAGAAACTCTGTTCTCTCAAGACTTTTTTTGATTCAGGAACTCCTGTGAACTTCATTGATTATCTCAGTCCTTGATTTCCCATGAGTGACACAGAAGGTAGATTAAGTTTACAGCACAAAGTCTTCTAAAGATTGTGTAAATCTTTATACTAATTCTGTTAATAAAATAGGGAGGGTAAGCTGAAGTGGTGCATACTCGGTGAAAGTGGACCACATAGTCAAACTATACAGGAGATTAATTTTGGCTGACTTATGAAAAAATGAACGCTTATGTCAGAATTTGCTTTTTTATTCCAGCCTAAGTATGTGGAAAAAAGATGCTAGTCCATCATTTCCATGGCAACCAGAACTCTTGCACTGCAGGCTGCAGGTCAAGCAAGTCACCAGTGCCATGCTCCAGATCTCCTGCCCCACCAGCCTGGAGATCTCCCACTGCCAGAGGTCTGCAGGGCATCTTACTGAGAGTGATGGGTATGTTAATGTTTACTTTAGCAACCGTTTAGTTTTGCTTATCTGAGGTGTACATCAGCCAATGCAAACAGTGTATAGCCCCCTTGCAGACCCTTTTTGTGTGTGGCAGCAGCTGCATGAGCTGAAGTCACCCAGCGATGGTTGATTACCCTGCTCATGTTCCCACAGCACCCCAAATGGCTCTTCTCCCTCTTTCCAAGCCTGATATGGGACAGAGCACACAGCTGCGAGGCTGCATGGTGGTGCCAACACTGTGAAAGAGGAAAAAGAAACAGGAGATGAAACCATTGTTTAGTTCCTCTCCCATCTGGGCACCTTTCTACCCCCAGGCTCACACGCATGAACCTAAATTTGTGTGACATGGGTATCCCAGGACACTCAATATGCAATCAGGGCTTACTCAATGAGTGGGTGATTAGTAATTAGGTGTATTTATACTGGCACAAATTGAGGAGGAAATCAAGCCATTGTCTTATAATACAAAAGAACTTTGACTAGTTGGTTAGGATTTTAATTTCTTTTGTAATATGTATAATTTATATATGAATTTATTCACGTATAGGTATGTGACTCCTGTATGGATCTGACATACTAAGGAGGTTGGGACCTTAACAACTGAGCTGAAAGAGGTTAGAGTCATACAAAAGCAAATTATTTCTGATGACCAAGTATTTTTACTAATAGTATTTTCTGGTTAAAACAGGGTTTATGTCTACAATGCACTGAAAATACTACTAGTCTCCACAACAGCTGTGAAGTCTGTGAGCGTTATTGCCCTATTGTTGTTTAAAACAAATGGATTTCTCTTGGCTTTTTTATAGCTTTCCATGTTGGCAAGAAATGAACAAGATCTGTTATGCAGTGATCAGATCCAAAGGCTGTTAGAAACAGTGAAAAGATGACCACTGACTACTGAGCCTTGGATAAGACCCTAATATTTTCTTGGAGACAATTTGTGTGGCAGTTCAATCCCGTTTATGTTACATTCCTTTCTGGTTTATGGTTCTTTTTGGGCTTGATGCAGTGGAGGACCTGATAAGGATCAGAGTTGAGCTGAGGCTGCTCATCCCCTTTGTATCCCAGCTCCCAGCCAAGGTTTTGCTTCTCACAGGACAAGGGTTTTGCTGAAACTGGGAAGCTACGCTGGCCCTGTGCCACTTCTCCCCTACAGATCCTACCTACTCTTGGTGCAAGGTCCCGCCCTGCTCCGGCTCTTGGCTCATCAAAGGTAATATCTATCTCACCACTTTGCAACACTTTACGAACATTAGCAGAGCATAAATCTATGCAAGTTGTCTCCTACAATGTTAACAGCGTGGATGTGCTATTCATTTGCAGGCCATCACTGGCCACCTGCCACTGGGTTTTATGGTTTGCATGAAGCTGATGGACAACCTCTGAGTTCTTCGGCCAGTTTCTGAAGCATATATTTGAATTTTGGGGCTTGTTTTCCTTTTGGATTTCTTCCGCCCCTCCCCTGGCAAGCTTTTCCAGGGCTGGCTGCAAACTGGAAGGAGTGTGGGGAGATTTTCTTCAGGGTCTCTCTTAATTCTTAATTAATCAGTGAGGTTCCTTTCTGGCTTGGGTTCTTTCTAGCTTCAGTCCCGCCATCTCATTAATTGCAGCTAGTTAGCACAGTAGAGATGCAGCCAAATGTCAGCTGGTATGTGCTTTTTGTCTCTTTTTCTCAGCATAATTAGAAAGTATTCTCTGACTATCATGTTGCTTGAACATACTCCTTCGTGGTGTTTCCTCTGTTGTGTAGCTGCATATTACGGCCCTTTGGCCAAACTTTGGCTTCTGCAGGGAAGGCATCTGGGAGGGGGGGTTTGTTCTTGGTGCTGAATAAAAGCATGGCTTGGGCTATAAAAGTGTTGTTGGACAGGATTTGCAGGCTGATGACAGCGTGTTTCCTTGGCAATGCAGGACCTGCTCCCCGCGCACAGCACTCAGCTTCACGTGCTGGCTGGAAAGCGCATTGCTCTGACACCGTGAGTGGGGCTGGGGCATTGGGGTATATTATTAGTGCCCAGGCTGGCCTTCTCTGCCCACTGTGAGGGACCTGGGGACCACCTGAGGGTTTGGCAGTGAAGAAAGAGCCTCTATGGGGCTGAGCATTTGCCTTGCCGGAGAAACCCCAAACCCTGGCTGTGGCTGGGCAGCGGCTTCTCCCTTTACTTTTGTGGAGCAATGGACTGGGAATGGCCAGACGGGAGGGATTGGATGACAGCCTTTGCATGAAAGTTTCGGAGTGATCTGCCCTAGTTTTGGACCTGCTCTGTCAGGGGGGTTGGACTCGATGACCTTTGGAGGTCCCTTTCAACCCCTAACTTTCTGTGATTCTGTGAAAGCATCAGGCTCTTAATTCCGGTGAATATTTTTCATTTTGTTTCCCAAAGTCTCAAAATCAAACATCTTGTTTCTGGTTGTATGAACTGTCTCACTCAAATAAATTATGCATCAAAATTAAACAAGGGTGGGGTTTCTTAGGTAGCCTGTGACCTGCAAAAACACTGATACCTGGATTCAGCCTCATTTACTCTCCCAGTCTGGTACTTAAGGCAAGAGCAGCCCCTGCCCACTATAAACCAAAACTGAGGCAAGAGAAAACAAAGCACCCAAGCTCCTCCTTCCTCCAGCACCAAACCCCCATCCCTCTGCCCAGCAGGGCATCTGATCGCTACTCTGAACGGTACTGCTGGTGTGTGGTCCTATTTTTTTTTCTCCTTTTCCCCCCCTAACTTGGAAGTGGAGCCTCATGCAAGGATGTAAGTTATGGTTCATCTCCACTACATATTTCTCTCTCTGTCTTCTCTCTGTGATCAAAGGGAGCAGATGGAAAACTCTGCAAAGAGAACAGACATCTCTGCTCCCTGCTGCAAGTCGGGGGGGCTCAGGTGTTATCGCTAATACTTTGTGCTGCAGTTAACTGGATTTGTCCAGGGGATTTAGGAAGAAAAGATGCCATTGCCAGGCATCTGCTTATGGGTAATTTGTCTTGATACGTTTTTGGTGTTACTGATGAGAGAGGGAGACGAATGCTTAATTAGGGAATTAACCGTCTTTTAAAAGATTAAGTTTTCTTTGAACTCATTTATCAAAAAGATAAAAAAACCCCTGCAAACTGTTTGACAGAAATCTCTTTTCTCAATATGAATGAAAGGCTGAACAGTTTGAATAAAAGGCGAGTGTAATTACTAGATAAACCTAGGACAAGGCTTGCCCTGTAGAAGCACTGCTTTCCCTCACTACGTCAGTCTTGTGTACTGGTATTATTTTCTCCTCTTCCCAGAGCTACTCCCTGCCAGCCTCCTGGGAAATGGGGACATGGGCAGGTAACCCTGATTCTGCCCCCATCACACCACAGTACTTGGCTTTGCTCCTGGAGGCCTCTGTTATCCAATACCTGCTAGCTGAGGTGATGCAGGTCATAATTTTTCAGTGCCCAAGCATATTTGGGGTGAAATAGGAGCTCAAGCATATGCAGCAGTGAAAGATCATTGCAGGTATCTGGAACTAGAAACAGGTTGTCTGATGCAGTGCTTCTTTTCACAGCCCTATTCTAAGTTATGCCTCAAATCTCTAAGTCAATCAAAAGTTAATTCATCCCTCTACTACTAACGAGGATGAATTCAGTTTGGTACGTGAGAGAGGAATAACCTCCCTGGAATGAGCACCAGGACCAGATGTGTGCACACACCTGATACTCCTGCATGAGTTCCTCTGGTTGAGACTGAGTATTTAGGGTGGCTAAAAACACTTGCCTTTTATGAACAGAAAGTAGCATCGTACAAACTGTGACAATATTTTTTTTTCCCCTTTATGAGCTAAACTCAGATATCAGTGGATTTTCTCCTAAATTCCTGCCTGGCACTTCATGGAGATTCTCTAATTCAGATTGACAGGTGCTTGTACTATGGGCTGAAATGCCAAATAACAAGCTACATTTTACATCTTCATGCTCGTGTGAGTGGAGTATGAACTATTCCAAATTTACTGTGGGAATGGCAGGGACTTAAGCAATGTGAACGACATTTCTCCTTTGTGTTTCTGAAGCACTTCACCTGCCACTCATGAACCTTAAAGAGCGCACAGCCAGTAGTGGTTTCCATTTGCAGCAGAACAGCATCTCTGATCCTTCTCTAATATTTACCAGCATATGGCTGGAGTGGGGGGATGATTTTTGACTCTGAAATGTCACACTCAAACTGTGCCCCAGGCCTTGCTTCGAGGCTGCATGTAGGAGAAGGATGGCATGCAGCTGCATGTCTGCGGAGGAGCACTGGCCCTGGGGCAATCCTGCAATCTCATCTTCTGTGTGTCTTGAGCTATGATTTTATCTGGCTCTTGGCAGTAAAGGCTGTTATTGGTTTCTTGCAGGAATAGCAGCCTCTGCAAACCCATCCCAAGGTGGGTGCTCCCCCAGTGCTCAGGTGCAGGTGGGTCTGTCATGGGTGGTTCATGGCTGGGCTCAGCATGACACGAGGTCCCTTGGGGGCTGCAGGTGAGACTCTGGGTGCTGTGCAGCTTTTAGGTGCATGGGCAGGACAGGCTAGCCTCCTGGAGCTGGGGGCTTCCAAAGCAAACATGTTTGGAGGGAGAGAGTGTAAGCAGACACCCATCAGCCCAGGAGTAGCCCCACCAACAGGTGCTCCTTTGGGATAAGTCCTGTCTGAGTCCCCACCTCCAGGGACTCCAGGTGTCCCCATCATAGGACATCACGGTGGAGCTCAAAGAGAAGACCCATGTTGAATGTTTGTGCCTGAGCTCCTTTCTCTCCTGCAAGCCATTTTCAGGCAAAGAACTGTTCCCTGCACCAAACACCACAACCAGGAGGTATTTGCAGGACAAAAACCCAAATGTTTGCAAGCATGCCAGAAGTTGTCTTTGGAACCGCTGTCACTTCTGCACTGAAAAAAAACCAATGTGAAAAGAAAAATCAGCAGAGCTTCACTGAAACCCAACAAAGCAGCTGTGTTGGAGCAGTAATTGGCACCTCATTTGCAGTATATAGCTACAAGAATAACTTTTTTAGGCTGATTCAGTGTTTGTTAACACCTTTGTAAAATGAGGGCTATGGCCACGAATTTACCTAGATGTAGCACTTGAAGCCCTTTGTGTCTACTCCTTAAGCTGACAGAGCATCCTTGGGAATGCTGAGAGCTGAAAGCAAACTTGTGTCCCCACCACCCCCCCAAAACAGGGCAGGTGATGCTTGTACAGCAGCTGGGCCCCATCTCTCAGATAGCATTTTTGAAGGCTGTATCCTTTGTGGCAGATGATCATTTTAGGAGTTTTGCAGCTGTATGTCTTATTTACCATGAGTAAATAAAACTGTTGCCTGTCCGTAGCCATTGGCACAGGATCGCTGAAAGGAACCATAACTGGGTTTTGTTCTTTAATGAAAGCTGCTAACAAGGTGGCCTTGTTGCGTGAGGGCTGCTCTGATGTTGGAAATCCCTCACCTCAGTAGGAATGATGCTTTCATCTGTCCTTCCCCTCAAAGGTACAGCTGCGACTGTGTTTCCTGTGGAATAATTATGTGTCATCATTTCAATGAGCCATAAAATGAAAGGGCTGAGGGGAGATGCAACAGGCAGGCTCCTGTTTTAGCAGGACTGACTTACTACTGGAAAACTGCTCTGTTCTGGTTGTAAAGCAGGGCTTAGTCAAGTCAGACCCTCTGTCCCTGCCTGTAGAGCAGAACAGGCTGAAACTGAAGGTATTTGAATCATACCCACACGGTCCTTTTGAGTGAGCCCTCCCCACCCGCTGGCAATAAAGTTTCTCTTCACACCAGCCCCTGCAGAAGACTAATCCCAAATCTTCTGCCTGCTAAGGATAACTGAAATCAATGGGGCAGATTTATCAGACAGCTAATCCATAGTGGTGGTCCCACTCCAAGCTTGGTATTCTCTGTGGGCAATACAATGATGATTAATTAAAAACATCCTGACCCTTTCAATTAAAGCTTCCAAAGCACTTGCTGAGCATTAAGTGCAGTGATGCTATACAAGACAGGCAATGTATTATCAGCCCCAATTTGCAGAGAAGGAACCCCCAGTTTGGTAAAAGAACCTAATTGAAAAAAATAGAGCTAAAATCTTGTCCTGTGCAAATCAATGTTCAAAGTCCCTTGAAGTTCAGGAGGACTGAGTTTCCACTTCAGGGACCTCCTGTCCCCAGTAACCCTCGCAAACAAACATCTAGTTCAAAATGTGAAGTAGAAGAAAATTTGTTATGTTGTCCTTGGACTGTATTCAGCATTTTGAATAGTTTTCCAGTAACTTGTGATGAGACACCTATAATTACCATGCGAGTTTAATTTAGAGTAGGCATTTACCAATCAAATTATATCTGACACAGTTCTTGAAGGGATGGAAGTTATCTTAAAAAATAAAATCACTAGGTGCATCAGTAATATTCCAGAAATCAATGTTGCTTAACAAGCCTTATTGACCTTCTTAGAAGCTGAGATTTTTTTAATTACATCTCTGAAATAAGATTAAAACCTTTCATTATACCTTTAGAATTGCCTTTAAATAAATAAATAAAAAGCACCAAAGCATTTCTTACTGATTGAAAAGTATCTTGAGTCTCATAGTAAGTCTTTAAATCCAAACAAATCAAAATCAAATCAAAACAAAACCAAAAACAACCTAAACCAAAACTAAAAAAACCAAACAAAACCCAACCAAACAACAAAACAAACAAACTAAACAAATAAAACCCCCCCAGCAATCATTCTCTATTATTTTCTGCATCAGGGAGGAAGTTAAACTTTGACAAGTTTTTTAATGATATCTTCTCTGGCTTTCTGTTGTTTCTCCTCTTGGTGTGCCAGTGGTAAAACCTACCTTTAGACTCCTCAGCCTTCAGTAGAGATGGTTAATAAATGTTGGTATTCTGGCACCTGAAACTGTGCGGCGAGTGATGCCGCTCTGTTAGCACCAACATCTGTTGCTTGGGAATCATTGCTCATCATTAGAATGCATAACTGAGGATTTGTTTAAATAAATAATAATAAAAAAAAAGCTATTAGCAGTGGGAGAAAGGAATATAGAAAGAAGGTTTCAGCTCCACAAGGAAGAAGGAACATCCGTGTGCTGAAACATGCCCCAAGCTCCCGCAAAATCCCACCCCAGGGCCCAAGGCATCTGCAAATATGTTGGGAGGAGGCAGGCAAAGAGAAAACAAACATATCCAAGGGGATTTAGCTGGTTTGCAGGTTTTCTTTTGGGGTTTTAGCTCTGGACTAATGTCCCTAGGTGTCCCTGGGGTAAACCACAGCTGTGGTGTAATGCTGTTCCCATGTGCTGGCCACTGTTGTTGGTAATGCTACAAACGTTAAAGAGATGATACTCAAATAAGCAATACAAGCAGACAGATTTGTTTGTTTCTTTCTTTCTTTTCCTAGAGAGAATTTTTGGGGTGATGCAGGAGTATCTTCAAGAACACTGAAAATATTCACATTCAGCATGTAGTTGGCAAGTAGTTGGGGATGAAGAAAAGCGGATTTTTTTTCAATTAAATTTTTGTTCGTTTGTTTCAAAATGGCTTTTTTCTACTTAAAGGTTAATTTGAAATACATTCTGTGATACAAGCTTTAGGACAATGTGAACAGGTTAAATGGAGGGAAGAGTGTGAGGGAAAAGCAAAATTGGAGTAAAAGTGAACTTGTGAGATATGGGTGAGATGAAGCTGCCATTCATGGGGTGCAGGTTGACCAGGTAGCAAGGAGGCATCATCAGATGCATTTCACCAAGATGTAGATTTTGATGTGTCTCCTTTTCCCTTGCAGCACTGAAGGTTCCACAATTATTCAGCGCCTTTGTTGGAAATTCGTGTGCCAGTCCAGGATACGGTGAAGAGCAAGGGACAGACAAAAGGACATCCCAGTGCTCCCCCTCACAAGCCAAGATAAGATAAGTAGTCCTCTGGACAGCAATCCTGAGCTGTTGGGTCAGTTTTATTTAAACAACTCTGTGGCTGGAGGACTTCATGTCCAGATGTGTACTTTGGTGGCTACAGCTCATCCTTACATGTGCAGCTAGCCCCAGCAGGACCAACACAGAATGAACTTGCCTCCTGCCCTACAGCCAGACCACCACTGTCCTGGGCTGCATTTGCCTTTGTTGCTGCTTTTTCCTCAGTACAACTGAGCTCCAAGAGGGCATGGAGACATCCAGTCTTCTCAACCCCATACTGTTTCCGCCTGCTGGTGGCTAGGAGCCCCAGGGCTGCTGTGAAACTTGGCCGAACAGGCTTAGGAGGCAGCAAGACTATTCTCTGTCATCAGGCGTGTCCTCCATGACCCAGTGCAGCTACAAGCACCTTTCCAGCTGCTTGCAGGCAGGAAAATCGTGGGGCTGTACAGCCCTGTTGGCTGCTGGAAAAGGCTTTCCACAATCTCAGGGACACTTTCTGATGTTGCCTCCAATATCAAGGCAAAACATGCCCGTTGTGGTGGCTTAATTTTGTTCATAGGGTCAACTTCTTGAAAACTTGGCATGAGTCTCTGGCCTCATTTGTCCTGGCAACCTGGTTTTTGTTTTATAGTTTGTGATTTACACAGCTACAGGGACTAAACTAAAAAGCAAAAAATGCTGTGTGCCTGTCAAGCCAGACCTTAAAGCTCCATGGAATGTGCTTCCCATCTGACCTAAAGCAGCTCATGGTGTATCAGCCTTAGGGATGAGGATGAGCTTGGAGACGCAGTAGGAGAAGAAAAGCTGTGATAGCAAAAGGAATGAGATTGGAAGGGACTTGTATTGTGTTTTGAATTATGATTACATTTCTTGTCATATGAATACTTTATAGTGAGACCAACCTGGCTTAGAGCCAGGTCCTTGGACAGCGTGATGCGGATTTCTCATTGCTCTCTGCTCCCTGAGCCTGTCCAGCCTCAGTCCAGTGATGTCTCAGGTGAGTCAGTGCTACTCCAGCTTTGCTCTGGTCTTCTGCCAGAACCTTCCCCCTCCTTTCACTTGAAATGGTGTCAGCAAAAAAGTAGTATGCATGCCAGTGTGTTGTCTGCTGCTGATGTTAAAGATGGTAAAGACACCCTCCTCATCGGAGCTAGCAGAATGAGTGCTTGTCCTTCCTTTTAGGTGAAATCCCATTCTCTCAGGGACCACAGGGTGGGAGAAAGAAGCATTTTGCTTCCTACCACAGTCATGCAAAAACAAATTAAAGCTGAAGACTGACTTTCTTAATCCTTTGTCCTTGATTTGTGGGTGTCTTCAAGAACATTGGTTCTTTTTTTTTCATTCTTTAAGCTTTGCTTACTACTTCTATGTCTTGATGTAGTAGAAAACGGCTTTAAAATGCTCTTTCATGTGCATGCATGAGATTAGAGTCTGGAGCCAGGATTATTCCCACAGGCATTGGTGGCACCAAGGTCACTGTAATGAGACTGATCTTGGCCAGTGGCCCCTCTCCACTAAGAGTGGCAGAAGAGTAACATCAACATTGCTCAGTGGCAACTTAGAAGCACAAGGAGCAGGGATGAAATTCTTCCGTTAAAATACTTATCCGATGAGAAGGAGACTTTGGGATCCTTAACCAGAAAGTTATGTAGAAATTACTTATTCTGTTGTGAACGTACCTGTATCCCCAGTGCCATGTTCCCGAGTTGACATCTCCAGCAGAAAGTGAGAAAGTATGATGTTTTCTTCATACTGTTTACCACAGCACATCAGCCAGGGAGTCCTAGTGCCAGCACCGTGCAGAGCTTTCCCTCCGCATCTCTTGGATGGTGCTGAGCTTTATACTCTTTACATTTCAGTCAGGCATTTGCTGATTAAAGCATTGGTTCATACTTTAGAAGCGCACCTGATAGAAAAACTTGTCCTTGCTCTGAGGTGATTAAGTATTGGGGCAGCATCTCACCTCACAGACTGCAAGTTCCTCCCCTTGTTTGGTGTTTTATCTGCAGCTTCTGGACATGCTGTGGCAGTTCCACCATGTAGCTCGTAGGCGGTTTGCTCCCTCACCTTGTAGTGCAGCCAGTGCCACGTGGCATCCCTGCAAGCATCAACAAATGGGTGAGGTCAGGCAACCTTGTTTCCCCTCCTTAGAAGAACACACGCAGTTGCTGCCTGTATTTAAGCACTCCTCAGTGAACCCAATGCAATATTCATACCCCAGCCCATGAACACATGAGGATGAGCAGACACCATCCTCATAGGGAGGGTGGTCAGTGGTGTGAGGACACACTAGGTCCCAGAACAATGGCTGAACTGCACAGCTTCAACACCACGCAGGCAAAGCTGGTCTGCAGAGGAGTCAACATCACCTCTGGTACTGGCCTGGGGTTGTGGGGTGAACTTACACCGGAGTGTCAATGCCCCCTGGACACATGGCAGGGCTTTGGGTCACCTCTGTCATAAGCATAGAGCCACACGTGCATGGAAACAAACACAAATCTGCCAGAATGAATCCCAGGAGGAAGAGGCAAGTGCCAAATATTACTGATAAATGTTGATGTTATCATGGTCTTCATGGAACTACATTATGTAAGCTAAAATCTGATTTTTATCCCACATTTTAGTTTTGCCAATATTAAAATTTGTATAGCAGCTTTTGACCACACAAACAATTTAATAATTTTAGCTTATCAGGCAGATTGTAAAGTTTAGCAGGCACAGAGAAGGTGCACTTGTAGCCCTTTCTCACTGTGAGGGATGCTGTAGTCTTTAGACATTTAGAAGTGGTCACGGCAGTCATCTCTACATTTCCATGCTTGCAAATATGTGTCTTCTTATCATTTCTCTCCTTTGCTCAATTTGTCACCTCTCTGGTTTGTACCTCTCTGGTTTCTCTGCAATTGCTGTAACATCTTGTTTTGATCCTTCCACCAAAGTAACTCCATTATTTACTGGAGGCACTGCTGATATCTTCTACTGTAGCATAAAATAAGACCAAGGACCTGAAGTGTACTGAGCACAGCTTTTAAAAAGCGATATATTGTCTGGCCTTGTGTCTTGTCAGCACCCCTCAAGTCCACCTTGGTGTTTGATGGTTCTAGATGGGCCAAATCAGCACAAGAAAACCCTTTTGTTTTACTGGAGAACCCCAATGGTGCAGAAAAGTCAACAGTTTCCTGAGAAAACATACTGCATCTTAAAGAAATTACATATTTGATGGAGATATAAAAAAGCACATAAAATTTGCAAGCAGCTGTAGCAGTTTTAGGAACTTCACAATATGTTGTTTCTCTTCCAAAGAGGAGCCCGTGTTGGTGCGAAAGGGGAGCCCGTCATTTGATTATCTCCTAGTAATTTTCCTGTCTTCCAGTTCATACCTTTAAAGATGTAGGGAGGATGAGAGCAAATATGTTCATTTTCAGTTATGCATTGTTTTGGTGATTTAATTTAAGCAGTGCTGAAACTCATTTGAAATTAGTGTGAAAATGCAGTAGCATTGTCGAGACAGTCCTGAAGGGGGAAAAAAAATCCTTTCCATGTTTCTAACTTCACTAGGGAATTTCCTTTTGTGTTCTGAGCTAATCTTCTTTATATTATGCCTCCATTGTTAAACATTTAAGGACCCAGGCTGCAAAAAAGTGATTAAAAATCTTGGCAATTGCCGTGTGCCATTAAACTTCATTTTTTGCTGTAACATACTTTGCTAATTTGTTATGATGTATTTGATTTAGTAGTTCATTTAGCCATTGCCAGAAGCATTAGAGGAAAAGGTAAATTTTCAGCTTGTTGACTTGTTTAATAACTTGATTTAGTCCTTCCTCTTTGACAAGTTTACACCAACGGCAGCCAGAGCTATAACCATTACTCAGTCAATACTCGAGTTCCCCATGCACTAAGAAATACTTTGGGCTATGATGGGGTCAGGCTTGTTTGTAACCAACGCTTTCTGAACAAACAAATGTTGTGACAGTACAGCCAGTTCCTCTCTCTCTCTTTTTTTTTTATTATTTTTTTAATTAATTCAGTACTTGCATGCTACTTTGCAGAAACGACTACACACGTTAAATCCATATTAATGACTTTATTTTCCTTATTGGGCTTTTGTATGCCTGCACAGCCTTAGAGTGAGTCACGGAGGCAAGGATTTAAAAGGCAGCATTACTTGAGAGGGACCCCTGGGAGGGTGCACTTACCGTGAACAAGGCTTGGAGGAGGAAGACCTTCTCTTACAGAGGTTAAGTTAGGTGGAGGCAGCTGGAAATTGTTTCTTTGCCAAAAAAAGAGATTTGTTTCCAGCCTTTTGGAGTTCACTTACCATGAATATTAGAGCAATTGAGTTTGGGAAAGAGAAAATTTTGACACTCAAATATTTATGAATTTTAAATATGCATCTAGAAGTGCTCTTTGTAGACATGGTGGGTTTTTCTCCATTGAGTGGTCACAAATTACTGGATGAGTGCATTTGCAAAAAGCTAATGGTTTGCAGATATTCTATGCCACAGTTGTGAGCAAACTCACCAAACGATAACCCAGTGTAAGGTAAAAAGCATCCAATTGCTCTGGACTGGAGGGCTGTTCAATGAATCCCTGTAGGATTCAGTATGTCTTGCATAACCATAAAGAAACCACTGTGTCATTTTTCTTTGTGTCAGGATGCTGTTAGTGCCTATATAATCTGTAATTCTGTGATATAATACTTGTATTTTGTTATATTTTATATAATACTTATATATAAGTTTAGCCTCTCTCATGCCTATGTATTTCATTATTTAACAGTAATTATATCATGAGCAGTAGAAAAGTAGAGATCGATAAATATGGTGGAGTTGGTGAGAGGGAATGCTGTGAACTGGATCTAACTGAGGCATATGACTTGTGATTTGAAGTACCTGTTAGGGAGATACCTTGGAGTTTTGAAGGTGTGTAGAGGGAGAGCCTAATTTAGGCATTCCACATAAAGATGACAAGCTGTCCCTTCAAGGTCCATATTTCTCTCAGTTGACTACTCTAGGGCCCTGCTTCTCTATGCCAAAGGAGATTTTTCTCCTCTAGCATGGCACTTCTTTTGTGACTGAATGGGTAGATGCAGGGAGAGCAGTGGATGTTGGCTACCTTAACTTCAGCAAGGCTTTTGGCACTGTCTCCCATAACATCCTTGTGGGTAAGCTCAGGAAGTGTGGGTTAGAAGAGGGGACGGTGAGATGGGTTGAGAACTGGCTGAACAATGGAGCTCTGAGGGTTGTGATCAGTGGTGCAGAGTCCAGCTGGTGACCTGTAACTGGTGGTGTTCCCCAGGGGTCAGTGCTGGGTCCAGTCTTATTCAACATCTTCATCAATGACCTGGATGAAGGGACTTCAAAAGACTTTAAAAACCTACCTGGATCTGTTCCGGTGTGGCCTGTACTGGGTGATGCTGCTCTGTCAGGGGGGTTGGACTTGATGATCTCCAGAGGTCCCTTCCAACTTCTAACATTTTATGATTCTATGATTCTCATCCCTGGCCCTTCCACTTGCTGCTATAGCTGGCTGGAAGAAAAAGAAACCATTTTAAAAACTGAAGAAATTGGGCTCTGCTGAAAAGCCCTCTTGGCCAGGTACTTCAGGGATGTTCCAGCCCAGGTTGGAGGCAGGTGGTTCCACAGATTTCAGGGTGTTTCAGATCTCTCTGCAAGCAGCCCTTTTAATTATAGAAGGTTCATTAAGTTTCTTTTCTTTAAGTAAAACATTGGGCATCCAAGTAAAGAATTAGAAAACATGTACAGAAGAAAACCAGGAAAACAACCCAATCTTGCACCATCACTTGAGATTTCCCCTGTGGCCCTAAGGTGTCCCACAATACCAGTTTCACTCCATGACCCCGTGGTGTGCTACAGACAGAAGCCCTGTCTGTGGGCTCCTCACTTCCGTTTATATTCAGTTGCTTCTTCAGAGTTGTTGCCATGTTTCAAAGACACTTCCATTTATCTCCTGATTCAACAGCTCTTTTCCTGGTGAAGCCTCTCTTTTGCTTGTTGTCATCTGACTGTTGAAGACACTTCTGGGTATATGTGTTCAAGAGACACACAGATTCACTTGAGAGAGTCCAATGGAGGGCTGTGAGGATGATGAAGGGGCTGGAACAGCTGCCTTACAAGGAAAGGCTGAGAGACCTGGGGCTATATAGTCTGGAGAGAAGACTGAGAGGGGATCTAATTAATGTCTATAAATACATGAGGCATCAAAAAGGCAGGGACAACCTCTTTTAACTTGTGCATTCTGATAGGATGAAGGGCAATGGATCCAAGCTAGAGTTCAGGAAGTTCCGCCTCAACATGAGGAAGAACTTATTTACTGTAAGAGCTGTAGAGCACTGAAGTAGACTCCCCAGAGAGGTTGTAGAGTCTCCTTCTCTGGAGACTTTCAAGACCTGTCTGGATGCATTTCTGTGTGATCCGCTCTAGTTCTGTCCTGCTCTGGCAGGAGGGTTGGACTCTATGATCTTTGGAGGTCCCTTCCAGCCCCTAACATTCTGTGAATCTGTGAGTACTCCTGTTTTTAGCAAAAGGGGATCTTGAGGGCATAAACTGGGGAGATTTAGACTGGACATTAGGAAACGTTTCTTTACTGAGAGGGTGGTCAAACACTGGAACAGGATTGCTAGAGAGGTGGTCATTGCTCCAGGCCTGTCAGTGCTTAAGAGGCATTTGGACGATGCCCTGAATAACATGCTTTAACTTTTGGTCAGCCCTGAAGTGATCAGGTAGTTGGACTAGATGATCACTGCCCATCCCTTCCAACTGAGCTATCCTCCTCCTCCTTTCCCATCTCTTCCCATCCCTTCAAGACCATCTGTAGCTGTTTCACCCTCGCTGGAAAACATGACTTGCAACAGGATTGTTACTGCAAGCACAGCCTGCCACTGTGCATGGCCTGCCACACATGGCATGACAGAAAAGTATTATTTACTCAGCCTTTTCCCAGTCTGTCAATCCAAGCTCTGTTGTGGTTTTTCCAAACAGCATGTATATAATATTATTATCAGTTACTGATGTGGTGCATGTAAGCTCAGGTTTCCCATTTGTAGGATTCAGGGCATTCTGCCACCACCCATTGAAAAGCTTTGAGACATAAAGCTTTGGGATGCAGAGCCCTTTCCAGAGCCATTCTCTCAGACACTCTGAAAGAATTACAAAATTATTATTCCATTGATGACTCCTGGGCCACATTTTCAGTTTGATTTTTTTTTTTTCTCTAATGCAGTAAAGTCTAGAAAACCATTTTTGTTAACACTTCATTGAGTCTCCCTGACATTTTCTTTAGTGTGATGTAATTATTATGGCTTCATATGTTCATCTGATATTCACCCTTTCCCATAACTGTTCTACACCTAGATGTTCATCTGCACGCAGTCACCATCATCTTACGATGATGGGGCATGTCGCTGGCAACAACAGCTTTGTGCATCCACTTGTTCATACAATTTTTTCAGAAGACCGAGCCTGAAAGCACTTTCAGATACACTTGAAAAGCTGAACAGGGTTCTCTATTTCCAGCCTCTGAAAGGAGGCATGGTAGTCTTTAAATCTTTATGAATAAGCTGGGAGCAAACAAGCAATTAGCAAGACACTGACGTGTGTGAACGCATGGTGCTGAGCAGGCTGTGCTGAGGCAGAGCATGGCACCAGAACTAACAGTGAGGAAGGCTCTGGAGGAATGAAAGCCCCTCGGAGGTGCAGGCTGCTGCCAGCAGCCTTTGCTAGACCTGGTTTTGGGGCGAAACCACTCACAGCACTGCAAGAGACAATGGAAACTTTTCTGAAGTGCATCCTCTACATGCCACCTAAGACAGCCAAAATAGGTGAAAAGGGAGCTGAGGATACTCTGCCTTCACTGAATCCAGCCCATAAATGAATACCAAGTTGTGGACACCAGGGACACATCACCAACCTATGCGTAGTGCTTGATAGGGTGCTTCCCACAGACTTCTTTCTGCCCACATGCAGGTATTCCAGATATTTCCCTAAAGAATATCCACAAGCAAGTCGAAAGCCTATGGGTAGGAATTAGAGACCAAGGTAACAGGAGGAACCTTGTGGTCGGAGTCTACTATAGGTCTCCTGATCAAGGGGAGGCTATTGATGAAGCACTCCTACTCCAGCTACAGGAAGGATCACACTCACAGGCTCTCGTCCTGCTGAGCGACTTCAATCACCCCGACATCTGCTGGAAAAGTAACACAGCCAGCAGCAGGCAGTCAAGGAGGTTCCTGGAGTGCCCTGATGATAACTTCCTGGGACAAGAAATAGACAGCCCTACCCGAGGGAATGCAGTACTGGATCTACTGGTCACCAATGCAGGTGAGCTTGTCAAGGACCTCCAGATTGGAGGCAGCCTGGGCAGCAGTGACCATGCACTGGTGGAATTTGCACTACTAGGGGTTACAAATCAGTCAAGGAGCATAGTCAGGACCCTGAATTTCAGAAAGGCAAAATTCCAGCTCTTCGAGGAGTTAATTAACAGAACACCCTTGGAAATGGTTCTCAGGGACAAGGGAGCAGAACAAAGCTGGCCATTCTTTAAAAACACTTTTCATAGAATACAAGAGCTCTCAATCCCTAAGTGTAAGAAATCAAGGAAGAAAGGGAAGAGACCAGCATGGCTGAATCACAACCTGCTGGGCAAGCTAAAAAGTAAGAGCAAGCTGCCCAGACAGTGTAAACAGGGATGGGTGTCCTGGGAAGAGTACAGAGATGATGCCCAATTGTGTAGACATGAGGTCAGGAAGGCCAAGGCACGGCTGGAGCTGAACTTGGCAATGGATGTAAAAATAACAAGAAGGGCTTCTACAGGTACATCAATGAAAAAAGGAAGTTGAAAGAAAGCATACCCCCCCTGAAGAACAAGAACAGGGAGCTGGTAGTAACAGATGAAGAGAAGGCTGAGGTTCTCAGTGATTTTTTTTTTTTCTCAGTCTTCACTAAGAACCTCTCTCTGAACACCTCCCAAGTAAAAAAAAAAAAACCTACAAGGCAGGAATCAAGGTGGTGAAGTCACTCCCATTGTATGTGACAATCAGGTTCGTGACCTCCTGAGAAACCTGAACATATGTAAGTCTATGGGACCCAATGAGAGGCATCCCAGAGTTCTGAGTGAACTGGCAGAGGTAGTCTCCAAGCCACTCTCAATAATATTTGGGAAAATATGACACATTCTCTGGGGTATACAATAACAGGCTGTGATAGATCTCTCTGAAGAAAAGGGGAACAAGGTAAGCAGCCCCAGGAGAATGAGGAGTAGCATCCACTGGCATAGTGAGCTCGCCAATGCCTTTTTTCTTGGGCTGCCAGTGTGCACAGGCTTTCAGGGAGCACCCTTGGAGCCTGGCTGGACAGTCACTCTGGTCCCACCCACTATATTTCACTTGCAGTTTCCTCAGTGAGCTGTTACCTTTGGTATGACAATTCTTCTGTAGCTTATTAATAAGGGAAGAGTAACATTTAATTCAGGGAAAATGAAAACATGAAATATTTACAGCTAACTTCTGTGTTGTTATTGTTGTTTTGTTTTGTTTTTCTTATGAGCAACAAAAAGAATGCCCAGTTTGTGAAAGGACAGATTGGATTTCTGTTTCGGGACTACCTTATGTAATTAATTCATAGTCATAAAACGAAACAAAACAAAACAAAACAAATCCAACACCTAAAAAAAGAATAACACCGAGGATGAGCTGAAGCCAAAGTTATATGATGTTTTTCATTACGTAACTGTAAAATGCTCCTGCTGAAAGGGTTTATTGATCACCCAATAATGAAGGAACAAGACTAATCTTCCAAAAACGAAGCACACAATCTATACGGACTGATAGACATAATTGATTCCTTTCAATGCTGAGGTGTTAACGCAGGAAAAGATTAGGTTATCTGAGAGGAGCAGCCTGAATGTTTAGATTGCTATTCAATAAAGGCTTTGTATGGTACCAGCACTTCGAGGGGGCTGTTTCATATTTCCAGTCTTATCTGTCAACAGCTGTGCATAATCTGCCACACGCGGATCAATACGAGCCGAAGGTATGCATTACAGGGTGGTAATTCCTCAGAAAAGAGAGTGGGCATTTAGGCTTCTTTGATAGCATTGATGTCCCTGGGCAAGCTAAAAGCTGGTAAGTATCCCTTCCTCAAACATTGATTATTTAAAAGTTCCCAAGGATGAGGAACATGAGGAACACAGTCCGCGTGCAGAGGCGAGTGACAGAGGAGCGTGTGCCTGGCATGGTGCCCTTGTGCCCGACATGCTCCATGGTGGCCAAAGTGACCTCTGATGTGTGTTGTGTCACAGGTCCACAAGCTGATGGAAAAATTCTCACCCTGCACAGCACAACATCCAACACTGAGGGGTTTCAGCTGCATCACCTGTGTCCTCTGGGCTCTCTGCCTTCAGACCTGGCATGGCAGTGCCTAATAGAAGAGATGGTTTTGATGCTTGATGTCTCCTGCACAAGCTCTGGTGCCAGAATTGCAACATCTGCCCACTAGTGCAATGGAGAGATCCAGCCTCAAAAAGGGGCAATGTGTCAAGCCTGTTGTGGGGCAGAGGAGGGGAAAGCAGCACTATTTGTATGCTGACTCTGAACCAGCTGTGTCTGAACTCATCCCCCTGTGACCAGTGAAAACAACACAGAAATGAATTTTGAACCCTCTCCTCTCCAAATCCACTGCCAGTATCCTGGATCCCCCTCCCCAGCAGCCAGGGCACCTTGAGCTGGGGTGGTTGATGCCTTGTGGCTGTGGCAGAGGTAAAATATTCACTTGCACTGTTTCACCCATTGATTTGTTTTAGGCTTGTCTCAAACATTCATAGGTCCAACACCACCCATGAGAAATCCACAGGCTCAGTCAGGAGCTGCAGTGTGCTGTAGTGTAAAACACCAAGCTCACTGCTACATTATAGATACCATGCATTCACACATGATTCTTCTTTAGTATGTGTGTTTATTTTACATCATGAGTTTTTCTTTGTAAGATTTGTGGGGTTTTCCCCACCTCTTTATATAAGCAAAGGAGGCAGCTTCCAAATGAAAAATCCCTTTTTCAACAGTGACCATAAAACACAGAATCATAGACCGGTTTGGGTTGGAAGGGACACCTGCCACTAGATCAGGTTGCTCGAAGCCCCATCCAACCTGGCCTTGAAATATGAACAGATTGAAATAACAGCAAAGATAGTCCCTAAAATTTTCAAACTTGGGCTCCAAACTGGATCAGAGCAAGAGCAACCATCTTCAGAGAGCAGGCAAAGAAACGGCAGCAAAAACATTAGTGCCGAGCAAATGCCACAGTGTTGCCCAGAAAAACTCAGGGACAAAATTATACAATCTGGAAAGAGCTGAGCTGTGCTGTCTGAAAGGAGATGATCTAAAAAAAACCAAAAAAACCCAAATTAATCCATTTCTGCAAGCTCCAAAATCCAAAATGGAGTGATTCTGGCTCCTTGCTCCCAGCCAGGAGCAAGACAGCATCAAAAGCCCTGGCCACCAGCCAGCTCGGGAGTAATGAGAGGAAATCTGTCTGCCTGGCCATGCCGTGCTCTCTCTCCCAGCCCCAAGCAGGGATCCCTACTGGCAACCCGCTTTCTCATCCATCATCTGGCACAGGATCTTTTGCATCCAAAATCAGCTGTTTCAGGGGATTAGGAGCTGGGCCTTCTACAACAGCAGGGAAAGGAGGGTGTCCCCAGTGAGATGTCAGGTGAGGGTTTATGGTAATAACTCATTGACACTGTGCATTTGTATCCAATTTTTTTTTACAACGTTATTCTTCAAGCTGCTGAGTTTAATTAAAGCTCCCCAGCATGGGCTTCTCCCTGCTGCCTTTAGGTCTTTCAGCGAGCTCACTATTAATTTCTGTAAGTTAATCTGCGTGCCTGCTTGATCTTTTGGCTCAGGGGACGGGAGGTTTGCATGCTCCCCGCTGTCCCATCAGCCACTCAGTATCCCTCTGCAGATGGACATGGTGACATCAAAACTTCATCTCTTACTTGATGCCCAAGGGCTGCACCCATCTTTCCCCAGAGGTGCCAGTAGAGAAGCCACAATCAAATTTTCCTGTGGAGACAAGGGATTTTAATGTGCAAATCTCTTTCTAAGGAGTCATGAGGTGGCCAGACACCCAAAGGATAATTTGTTTACTCATTGTTTTTAAAAGTAAATGCATGGAAGGAAGAGCCTTGCCCTGGTTATGTACATCTATTTACAGATTGAATACACCCAGCAAAGTGAGCAAGTGCCCGCCTTAAGGTCAGAGCTGGCCTGTTTGCTTCTCCCTGCCTCTTGTTTCTGAAATTTTTCTCATATCCATATTTATAAGTCCCACTGAATAAGAACAGAGCTGTCTCCTTCTGTCATCGAAATGTCAGAAAGGGCCTTTAGCTCCTCAAAAACTAATAACCAATATGCTGGGATTGTTTCGCTCCCCGTCCTTCCTCAACAGCACATTAAGCAGATGTGACAGCGTGCACCAGCGAGACACACGTGGATAAGCGGCAACTGTCTGGAGTTTAACAAAACTGAGAGAGACAATAAAAAAGAAAAGTATGGAGGAGCCAGTCAAAATCTGATTACCAGGATGTGGTGGGGACGCCTGCCCTCTCAACAGCAAAATGAACCGAAGCCTCAGAGGCACCGGGTTCATTTCTGCTCCTTGAGAGTTACGTGCCTGCAGGAGCAGCTGCACCTCCAGTGCATGTCTCTTGGGGAAACGTTGCATACAGACACATCTCCAGGCTCTCCAACACTGCATTTCCCTTACAGCAGCATTTTCCTAAACTTCTGCCCAAAGCCACTGTGCCTTTGTTTCATGCCATGTCTGAGCAGCTGAAGGAGCAGAGATGATCTAAAAATACATCAGCCCTATGCTCGTTGCTGCTCCTACCACAGTGCAGGGTCTTGAATTTAATCTTTGAAGCAAGCTGGACCATGGATTCCCTGATGCCTGAGGAATTCACCCTTTCTAGACCAACATCCAGGAGGGAAGGATGGCACTAGCTTGTTGAATTGCAGAAAAGTGTCTCCAGTAGCAGTGCTGCTGGGTGAGCGCCTCTTCTGGGCGATCAGTATGTATGGATTATGTTCAAAACTTGACACAGACCTCATCTCTCCCTGGCCTTCACCCAGAGGATCTCAAAGCAGACAAAAGGAGATGATTGATGAATGAAGGAGTGTATAATCAGGCTGCAGCCTTGGCTAGAAAGTACATAGAGATGTTGATTAGGGGCTCATAGTGTAATTTGAGATGCCATGATTGTGATCTGATTGAAACTTTAGGGATAAGACATATTTTTGGCCAGGAGAAGAAGTCTTTTTCTTATATGGCAATCATTCTGCTTGTGCCCATATGAGGCTATGGATTTGATGTAATGAAGATATAATACAGTAGGTCAAATTTACTTTATAGGGTATTGTGTTTAGCACTTACCATTTTGGGGACATCTGTTCGTGAACTCAAGATCATCTTGAGAAAGCCAGAGGTGGGAGTGGCTGCAGCACTGAACTAATAGCAGCAAGGCTATTGTCCTGGTGAGATATTGGATCAGACTCTTTCAAGATGCTTCAGGTGATCAGGCCATAGCGGTGTCCCAGAAGGCAAAAATATCTTAAGGCTGGGGTCACATACTTGGCAAGGGAAGGCTGCCCTGATGACAGTGAGCTCCTGGGGCCCATCTGAAACCAAGTGTCGCAGTAGTTGGTGGCCTCTTTTTCTGTTCAAGTGTTCTTTTGGCTTTCATGTAGGGTTTCACCAAAGGGTTTCACCAGGAAAGCAAGAGTTTGCTAGAAGCCGTCTCCTCCTTTAGCTATACCATTTTGTTCTTGTAGCCACATAATACAAATCCCTGAATGGTCCTATATATGCCTTTTCCTGAAGCCAGGACACATAGCATCATTGTTGACAGGCCATTACTGCTTCCCATTAGTCCATTACCAGTTGTTCCACCATATAAAGAAAGGCTTATGGTTATGTCTATGAGCCTCAAGGACACTTTGCCCAGCCCACAGGCTCCCACTAGCTGGAGCAGTCTGTCTACATGCTTTGCTTACTCTAACATTTCTCTTTTTTTGTCTAATTTAAACTGATAGCCAATGTAATGATCTTTCTCAGAAAACCTTGAAAAGCTCTGGAAGCAATGTCAGTGCAAGAAAGAGAGACCAAAAGAAAGGTACATACTACAGGCAATCTGAGCACTAAGTGACACAGCTCTGCCTCCTTATAATGAAGAAAATGTTAATTAAAGTCCTTATAAGACTAGAAAGAGCAGTTTCAAAAAATTAAGTACCTATTTTGTCATATAATGAAGGACATGAACCAACATTTTGCAAAGGCTGGAGAGCTGTTTCGGCATCTGCTTGCTAGGCTTGTGGCTGTCTATTGAAAACAGAAAACCAATTCCTGTAATTCCCCCTTAAATGTGAGAGCTTTCTGTCTTTTTTTTTCATTTTCTATTGCTGCTGAACTGCCATTTCTTTAATGTGACCTGAGGTGAGGGAGAGATTGTCTCAGGTTTGTTGAGGTAGCGATGGCAAAGCCTAACGTGGCCATGCTGCAGCCTACTTGCTCTCTTTAATCCTTCCGAGGCTTTCACCACGGAGGGAATCACGCCAGAATAATAATGCCACATCTTGCAATTCATTCTCATCAGTTTTAATGAAGATGAAGGGGCTCACTTTATGAATCCACTTGGGCTTAACAAATTAAACATGCTGCTGTAAGGGTACATGTGAACAGAATATTTGTCCTTATAATGTTCATTTAGGGGGACAAAGTTAACTAACCTTATTCCCCATATTTTTGTTTTCTTCTTGCTGCCTAAAGAAGGCCTCACAGCTACACAGTTGGCTCTGCTCTATTCTCTGCTCATTAAACACATTGTTTAATTATCATTTTACCACCATTCCTGATGGCGTAGCACTGTTTTGCTTTGAAAAAGTGTTTTGGGTGTCCCACAGTCAGAAGGAAAGAGCTGCAGGGGAGCAGCAGCACGAGGAAATCTCCCTCGTTTTCTGCAGCAGCAAAATCAACCACCAACCAACCGGTCCCACCTGCAGGCAGTTCTCCAGCTCCTCCGCAAAGCTTCATTTCACGGCCCTGTGTCTATCGATCGCTGCCAGGCTGCAGCAGCCACCTGGAAGGGAGACAGTAACCCTCCCGCCTTGCTGGGGAGGTTGGCTTCAATCTGCAGGTTGCTCAGATTTGTTACAAGCAGATGCTGTGGGGAAAGCTTAAGGATAATACCAGCTTTGCGTCTGGAAACTTGAAAGCAAAGCAAGCAGTATCTATTACACTGAACATCTCCTTTCCGTAAACTTCTGAAAAAAAAGTAAGGTAATAAATGGTAGAGAGGAGGTCAATTAACACCCTGGAAAGATTTATTTCCAGTAATAAACAATCTCCTGCTAATAGCCAGGGAAGGGTTGCAAATACTCGCTCACCCAGAGCTATCACCTTGGATAAAACAGAGAGCAGAACTGGACAAGCCCACGGGAAGGAACACTGGCCCATGCTGGGGATTAGCATTGATTACTGCAATCCAGGCAGCAGGGCGGGCTGCGCACAGACAGTACCAGGAGCAATGTCAGGGTGGTTCCCTAGCGAAGCCATGCGCTGGGGTAGGTACAGCCACAGTGTGCTTAAAATCGCAGCAATGCCAGTCACCACTGGCTTTTTTTCTGCCCTGTTAATGAGAGGGAATAAATAGCTGCAGGGAGTCACAGGGGATAACCTGACTTTGACACTAAGCCATGTCACATAGCTAAACAAGATCCATGGTTGACCTCGACCTCTCACAGACACTCAATGGCATTAAAAATGGTATTTTACCTTTTTTTTTCTTTTAAGAAAAGAAGATGCCTCCGGTTCAGCAGTGTGTTGAAATAAAGAGAGGGCCCAAATGTCTTGGAGGACAGGAGGGCGAAGAGGGAATATTACCTGAGGTCTTGCAGTTGCTTTTGTTACAAAAAGCTGGTCTTATTTTCTTGAAGACACAACAGTATGTGCAAAAGCTGAGAAGACTGGAACACTCACTGCAGAAAATTCAGCTTTCCTCTCTGCTGTTGTCTTTACCTTGCAGCTGAAGAAAGATAAGCACAGTATGTGGCTTTATCTGTCACTTGAACCTTCGGTCAATGTGTACCAGCATCTATCTGTCCAAAATATTTCAAGCCTTGTTTTTGGTGATAGACTCAGAGCAGTTGTTATGAAAAAAACCAGGCTTGGACAGTGGCATTGGGCTGTTACTGGCAGGAGGCAGAGAGGGTGGAAGAAGAGAAGAAAGAAAAGGACACACAGGGCAGCAGCAGAACCACAAGTGTCCCATAAATCAACTTCAAAGATCAAAATGGATTCAGTGGCACTGACCTACACCAACTTAGCCTTATTCATTGGGGCTGCCTTGAAACACCTTCCATCAGCAGCAAAGGCAGTAACACAGTTAGGATGCAGAGGTGGGCACCCCAGCCCCATAGGGTGAGTTACCTTAAAATATGCTGAAATAAAACCAACCCCCTATGGAGCACAGACAGATTTGTGTGGTGACAGCACTCAAGGCAACAGTATTAAAGCCAATAGCTCATAAAGGAGCAACTAGACCGAAAGCTAAAGTACTTATTAGCCTAGCAGTTATTTAGCTCAGTGCTTTTCTTCTAGAAAGGAGCAAAGATTTTGAGGCCATTATTTAAGAAAACCTGTCTGTGGCTTTGAAGAAGCAACATTTGAGAAGAGACAATGGTGATTATTCCTGAAGTATCTGTAATAATGATTTCCCTCCAGTCATCCACTCGTAAAGAACAAAATTTTCATCTTTTATTGTTGCCAGTCTTGTCTTTTCAATGTTAAAATACCTCTTTTTTTTTTTTCCTCCCTGAAGAAAAGACTTCATTGGCAAGAATTCCTCATTAACCTGATAAGACAGCTGTCCCTTTCCTGAACCATTTCAAATGCCCTCCCCTGCTTCTGAGACAGCTTCAATCTCTAGGTCATGCTACAGCGCTACATCTTGTAGGCAAGATCATCCAATTCAGAAACAATAAAATAAAAAATAATGACTAATAATAAAAATCTGACTGAAGCAAAAAAAAATCCCTAAGAATCTGTGCCTGGTGGGGTTAATCACAGTGCAGATCAACCTGACCAGCACTGTGCTTTGCTTTTCATTTCCCTTCCCCCAGCATCATAGAATCACAGTATCGCAGAACAGTAGGGGTTGGAAGGGATCTCTGGAGATCATTGAGTCCAGCCCCCCTGCTAAAGCAGGTTCACCTAAAGCAGGTTGCACAGGAACGCGTTCAGGAGGGTTTTATAAGTCTCCAGAGAAGGAGACTCCACAACCTCTCTGGGCAGCCTGTTGCAGGATTCCATCACCCTCACAGGAAAGATTTTCCTTATGTTTAGGCGGAACTCCCTGTGTTCTAGTTTGTGCCCATTGCCCCTTGTCCTGTCACTGGGCACCACTAAAAAGAGACTGGTCCCATCCTCCTGACACCCACCCTTTAGATATTGGATAAGCATTGATAAGATCCTCTCTGAAAGTACATCAGAAAAATCCAGTGTGGTTATTTGCTTGCCATGTGCTCTGGCTCTCTTTGATTTGCTTAACCATCTTTGACCTTTTAATCGCCCGTGGCCAAATAGATTTTGCCTGGCAAACCACTGTGGAAAGGAATCAGCTCACGAAGCCCCCTCAGACATTTCTGAGCTTGGATGGAGCCACCCTTATTGCCCTCCGTGGGGTGATAACACATCAAAAAACCCTCTTTTGCCATCTCATTTATTACCTGAAATTGCATTTCACCGAAACATTAGAAGATCCAGCATCCACCGAGATCAGCTGATTTTAATGATTAACTGAGGAACTGTTAAATTTTACTTCAGTGCACCACTGTCATTATGGAATTAGTATTAACGGCCATGTACTGCAAGAGCTGTAATGAGACTGGCTGGAAATGACAGTTTCAGGGAGCTGGAGCTCTATAATTAAAAACTTACCACATATAATTAAAAAAAGACCAAAACCACAAAACCAAACACCAAAACAAACAAACAAACAAAACCCAACAAAACAAACCGAAAAAAAAGCCAAACCCCTCTCGGGAGCCTCATTTTGTTGCCAGATTGTGCTTTTGGGTCCCTGGAACGTGAAGTCCAATAACTTTATTTTTCCCCCCTCTTCTCCTCACCCTGTCACCCTTGCTCTCTCTAGTTGCTTTTAATTAAGCCTGCATAAAATTAGTGGACAGAAAATCAACACTTGTAAGAATATCTCATTACTGGATGATGGCAGGACAGCTTCCTGAAAACTCCAACAATTTTTCACTCCACTGGCCATAAAGCCTGTAGTGATGCCAGACCTCCTGGTATGCCTGCCACAGCTGTCTGGGAAAGCTGGTGAGCAGAAGAGGCAAGCAGATACTAAACTCTAGACTTCCGATGTTGCCCTTTCCCCTGTCCCAGCTGTATGTTTATCCATTAAAATTTGCCACTGGTCAGCCCATCTATTCTATCATGGCTCTGAAGGCTGTGTTCCTTCTGATCTCTGCTCCTATCTGCCCTTTGTTAACAGTCAGCCCAAATTTGCCCAATGGCCGTTGCCCTGTGAACTTTGACAAGCCAAGACTGTGCCCCTTGCTTTAGTGGTGCTTCCTGCTCCCACCCAGGAAACATGGACTCCCTTTGGTCTCCACCAGCACCAGGTTTTGTGTCATTTGTCTTCGGACCTTAACTTCATCTCTGTCTCCTTCATTTCACTCCCCACCCCTTTTGAAAACCTTCTTGACTATGTCCTTTGCTTCAAAGCGCCCTCACTCCTCCAGTGAGTAGCCTGGCATTGTTTGAAGTTCTAAGCTCACCCTTCATCACTTGTTTTGGCTGTTTTTACTTTTCTGTCACGAGCATCTGATCTAGCCTCTGGAGCTTCCTATTCTCTGACAGCCATTTATGCCTCATTATCTCCTTGACGGTTGCATTTTTCACTCTGTCTTCTCTACTTGATCTTCCCAATCTTTTTCAGACATTTGTTTTCAAAGTTATTTCAACTTTCTCCATTTGTTTTCATGTGCTAATGTCTAATGTCCTTACACCATCTTTAGGGTGATGCTCACCTTAACAGTTCTCTCTTCATTTACGGATAATCTATCTCTCATCTGAAGTCCTGAAGAACCTCCTGTTAGTCTTTCATACACCTGATAGCTGAACAAGTGACCCTCTGGACAAATTAATCAGGTAGGAATGACAATTCCATGATGAGTCCCGGTCCTCTTCTGCCAAGAGGAAGAACATCCTCTTGATGACAGAGGATATAAAATGAAGGCTCTTCCAATACAAAGAGACATCTTGTGGCTTTTTGTTTTTCTCTCCAATTCCTTTCCCCAGGAAGATGCATGAATGCAGTCCTTGTTGTTACCATCGATTTGTAATACCCATAGGGGTTTGATGTGCGAGGCTGCCCACTTTCTGTGTAGAATTTCATTTTATCTCTAGTCCTTCATGTTTTTTTCTTATCTAAACCACAGGAGTTATATATCACTGACCTTGAACAGCAGTTCTTGCACCGTAAAAAGTCTGCTGTTCCTTCCTGCAACCTTAATTAAATTTCAGGCTTTCTTCTTTAGCTCTATTACAGTGCAAACACCAGTTCTTATACCACAAAACCAATCTGTTTTTTAAAACATTCTTTCTTCTGCAAGGTGCAACCCTTGCACTGCTGGGTTACCTGCTGGGGATGCCTTTGAGAAGGTCTCCTTTTCCTAACTGCCTTCTTTAACATTAACAACAACCACATCTGATACTGTTTTAATCTATTCTTTTTCAACTGAAAACATGGGACAGTACTTAGCTCCAGAAGTTTTACTAAGTTCTCTTACTGTGTCTCCTCTTTATGGAGAGATCTCTTCTGGTGGATAGTGTCTATAGTGCATCCTGGGAAAAGACGTCCTGAGATGTTTCAGAGCTGCAGGAGATGCCACTGTGAGTACGTTAAAGCTGATTCTAGAGATGTCCTTCAGTGGCCTTGTCAAGTTGTTGAAGGAAGGGCTGAGGAGCTGACAGCAAAGCACTGCTCCAAATAATGTACTCAAAATATGTTAAATGTTAGTGGTCTCTTCTGCATGAGCCACAAAAGGAAGTTATCCAAAGGGTTTTCCATTGCCAGGAGGTACCAAGCCACAAAACAAAGGAGAAAAAGTGCTTTGTGTTGAAATCCCATCTCTACAAAAAAAACCCCAGTGGAAACCCAAGGTTTCCAGTCTGACCTTAAACCTTCAGGCTACATCACATCACATGTAACCAAAAAGCAAGGTATTTTTGTTGCATACCTGAAAGTCACAATGCCCTCTTTCTTTAACAGTAAATCACAATGAGTGGTTCACCATGCTGGGGGCTTGTTTAGGCCCAGACAAGAAGCAGGTAGTTGATATCTGCTCAGCACAGGATTATGTAGTTACTTTCTGTCAGTACTTTATTAAGTATGTTATGCACAAATACTTAGCATAACCCTGCTAGCACTGCCCTCCTGAAGAGCATCCAGTGTAATCAGGGAGGAGGACTTAGTGGGAGTAGGAAAGCAGAGCTGGGATCCCTGCTCTGTCAATGGGGAAAATCAACCTCATAGTGTTCACAAGACAATGCTTGACCCTCCAAAAGCGGCAGTGACGAGTCTCCCACTGCCTTCACCAGCAGCAGGATTTTTTTCCAAAGTCTGCCCAGGTGCCCTTCCTCTTGTTCATAATAAGCCACGCATATTTCCTTCCTTCCTTCCTTCCTTCCTTCCTTCCTTCCTTCCTTCCTTCCTTCCTTCCTTCCTTCCTTCCTCTCCTCTCCTCTCC
>JAAGNO010005716.1:20471-30926 GCA_033439905.1 Ceryle rudis | reverse complement strand
ATTCCTTATCCACTGAACAGTCCACCCATCAAATCCATATCTCTCCAACTTGTTGAGTAGGATGTTGTGGGGGACCATGTCAAAAGCCTTGCAGAAGTCCAGATAGATTACATTTATCATCCCTTGTCCACTGAGGTAGTCACCTTGTCATAGAAAGCCACTAGATTCATCACGCAGGATTTGCCCCCGATGAAGCCATGTTGGCCGTCTTTCATCACCATCATTAGATGAGATGAGAGTATCATTAGGATACTCTCCACCAGGACGTATGTTGACCATGAGGGTGAGAATGACTTGGCATCCAAGTCTCCGAGTCCTTGAAAAAAGCTGCATCCATATAGAAAGGGTAGGAATAAGGCACTGACATAATTTCTTATGGCTATATGTTAGAAGAAAAACCACCAGCCTTGATTAGTTCTTTGGATATATAGCTGACAAAAAAAAATTGTCAGTTTCTGTACAGAGTTATTAGTGTGACATAGATGTAAGATAACCTTTTGGCTCTGAAAAACAGTGGGGAGGGTCATTACACCCAGTGCTTTGTTTGGATATCATAATCAACCAAGCCCTTTATTGGATTTATGTGTACTTACATATTTCTCAAAAAAATTTGCACATTTCTTTTAGCAGTAACCTTAGAAATATTTTGTGCAACTAGAAATTGAAAGTAAATAAAACATGAGGCAGCTCTAAGAGTAAACTTATGGCATCTCTCTATATCTTTCTTTGACAGCTGCAGAGCAATATAAAAGGTTCTTAACACAAGCCTAAACAAACACAGCAAACTGGGCAACACAGCTTGGCCCAGTCTTTTAAGTAGAACTGTAACACTCAAAATTTACATATAGTATGGCCCTACATGCACCAGAATAGACATTCTTTGTGCTACTGAAATAGCTCAAAGAACACTTAAAATTACTTCCTACAGGCAGCTGAATGTGTTTTTATATTTTTCCTTTAATGAAACAGATGTGTCCCTCCTACAGTGTGAGAGATCCTTTAATGTACAGAGCTATCTTAACATCACTTTTTCTTTTCTATCAAAGGAAGTGTATCCCAAAGTCAGGCAGCATAATCTCCGGCTGAGCCAACTCTGGTTGATCTTGACAGGCAGCAAATTTCCTTGCATGTTGTGGTTCAAACATCCCTGATTCAAAGCTAAGGGTAGAGGGAGAGTTTCCTATCACGTTGCAGCTTGTTATTTTAAAGATTATAACTGAGTACAGATACTTCCTTCTGCAATGGCTGCTGTAAGGGGTCTGGTTAAGATGTCTAAAAAAATCTAGAATCTGTACTCCTGGATTTCCACTAATAGTAAATATGGGAAGAAAACAAAGAAATAAACATCGTAATTGCAGCTCTGAAAATACTGTGGTTTTTAACATGGTAAGGCATTTGATAAGTGAGATGTCACTGATTCACTATTATTAGACTCAAAGATCTCTTTGCTAAAAGTGTTATATGCTTCAGGCTGAAATAAATTGATTTTTTATACCTGACTGATGTAACACTGCAATGTTCATATTTTTTTAATTTTCCAACAGACAATGAATATGTGCCGAGAGCACATATTATAATTATACAGTCTTTAAAAATTTCATACTCTGCATGTGTTAATCCTTAGTGCAAAATATCACTAGCTTTGTGCCCAGGAATCTTGACTCAGAATTATTGATGAATCTGTTTGTAAACTTTTTTTGTTTAATAGGAATGCCTGAGCACGAAAGTGTATTAATCACATATTAGTTGAGCTAACAGTTACTATTTTTAGTGTATATTCCTTCTTGTCTATAGTTTTGCACCATATGGATAGACATGGATAGACAATAAAGTGAAAGATATCAGGATGAATTTTAGGAAGCAAAAAAGTATCATTGTCATGTGAAAAATTCCTTACATTTCTTTCTTTAATGTTTCTAGTTAAAGAAAATTCAGATAAGAATCAGCATTTGTTTCTTTCTCAAATGATATTTGTATGTGTACATAACTAAATATATGCTTCATATGTATGTATATAACTATACATAAGCATCAGAAATATGTGCACATGTGCACACTTCACACAGTCTTCTATTATTGCTATTATTGTATCTGAACTGCTTCTGCTTTTTGTATCTCTCACATCAACATTCAATGTGGCGCGCAGGTATCTTTCAGATTTGGTAAGGCACTCAAAATTTGATCCTACTAGCAGCACTGTACTTACTTATTTACAAATAAGGAAAAAACCCCACCTCTTTAGCATGAAAGAGTGTTTCCCTAACACATTTAAAAGAGCAGGTCTCCTTGCAACAACTGTAGTTCAGCTTAATTAGGCAAAATTTGTCATTGAGTCCAGAACAGATACTAGGCATCATTTATGTAGAATTAAGAGATTTAAAAGGATGCTTGTTGTGATTATTTCTTCACTCTTTACAGGTTCAAGCACTGTCTTCCTACTCATGTCTAGTTCAAATAAAAGTGTGATCCAAACAAGATGACAGGATCACAGAAGTGTAAAGAAATCCAAATTTTGGATCACTACAATACATTTGAAAGGTCCTGGATAACTAAATTTGACAAATGCCTGCAGCATATTTATCTGCCCTTTCTTCAATAGTTGTCACTTTGTTTTTTCTCCTTTTTTACTATTTCAAGATGTGATGTCTCATTTGGTCATTTTTAACAAATTTTTATGCTAACACTATTGTTTGGGTGCAAAATTAGAGACCTTGTAGTTGTAACATAAAATAATTACCCTTCATATTAGAAAATAACCTTTATAGCATTTCTAAAATAAGTATTTCTACAGTACGTGTCATATACATAGTACATAATTGTGTCAGATAACGGTTTCTTTAGCACTTGTTTGATACCTAAATGGCAGATATGCCCAAATATCTATTGTATTGCTGTTTATTACACACTAGCTCTTTATAGACACACTATGCTTATCTAGAATATTTCCTGACTATTTTCTATATTTATATACTACAAATATGCATCACATGCAATAGTTAAAAAAATTCAACCAATACAGATAAGCAAACCACACGTTTTTAAGAGGACAGGAAATTCACAAGTAATAAGCACATAATGCAGTGAAAAAGGAAATGTTGTGTCCATGTGTATGAGGAAGACAGACCCTGGCAATCCCTGTGCCCGTGTTCTAGGTGAGATATTACTTTACTCCACTTTAGAAGCAGTGTAATCCCTACTTAGGTATCATTTGCCTGGGCTTCCTCTGAAGTTTATAGAATTTTGTGACTTGTACATTAGTGTCAATTCCTGAATTGGAATGACAAAGCTAAATGGGAGAAACAGTGCCACTGTCCAGATTTAATATAGTGCCTTAGTTGTTAGAGCATTCATTTCAGATACAGTTCCTCGAGTGTAAGAGAATAAAAACAGAAATATTTTACTTTTCTGGGAAGAACAAGTCACCAGTAACAAATTGTTCTATGTGATAAATGCCTTCCTATCTCCTGTTGACTGCTCCAGATATAACTCAAGGTGTAACAAGTCTCAAAAACTATTCTAGAGGAAATGTATTCTAAAGTTTAATGATTAGGGCATTCAAAGGAAGGTAGAATTTTTCATTCTTCCAAATGGCTTGTATTTTTCTATATATCACTTCTATGTTTTACTTCTATATTATACACAGTAGTTTTATTTAACATAGAATTAATTAAACTGCTGAAAGTAACTTCTTTTACCACCATGGATAATATTTATTTATGAAGCTATTTTCATTGCCTCAAAACTTAACACTAGTTGTCTCTACTGAAGAACAAATAGAAGAATTACTAGGTAAAGAAAAATCCTCATCTGGTGTCCACTGATAAAATTAATTTCTATACGTGTGCTCATATTACACAATTATGAGGCATGTGTCAGTTTTATCTCCCTCATGGAAGGTAAGAACAACAGATTGTGATTGAACAAAACTGTCATGTTTGCAGACTAAAGGTCTTCCTATTCTTGTGTGTCCACATGAACTATTGCTCTGCTTTCAAAACCTCCCGATGTTTGAGTAAACATTTCTATATTTTTAACTTTCAGGCTGTAAAATCGATGTAGTCTCTTTGTCCACCTCAATTTGAGAAGCTCACTAATCCTTCAGACAAAGACCAGTGAAATTGCTCCTGTATTTTATCAATGCATTAAAAAAAAAAAAAAAAAAATTCATTCAGCATGCTCAGATCATATGGAGACTGTAGAGTGAAGCTAGGCAGCTGTTGCAAAAAGACATTGGCAGAAATACCAACAGTATAAAAGCTCATTCCCAGACTGGACTTCAACAATTCCAATTTTGTCACTACATGAAAAACTTTTCTATCAAAAATACTAATTGGAGGAATAAAAGTTTTCATCATCTAATTTTACCTTTATACAAAGACATGTAATTTACGGTATATATTGAATCTCTTTACACAAACCGATGAAGCAATTTTTAAAAGAGAAAGTAGAGTGATGAGATATTATGATAATGTGATAATGTGATAAAAAGCAGACAGTCTCAAAGTCTGACAAAAAAATGATAAGAAATTCAGAAATGAAAAGCCCAAGAACAGGGCACATATCTGAAGCTAAGCTGTTGATACAGACAGTAGCAGATATTAATGTCAGGAAAAGACTAAAAACATTGACAAGAAGTCAAGAAGTGTTAGAATTCCTATGGAGTCTAACTTTATAGTAAAGCACATGAAAAGTTTGGAGGCAAGCTATTATTCCCTCTTAACATAAACTGTTAGTCTGCAGTATTGTAACATACAGTACCAGTGAAGAAATACTGACAAACCTCAGAGGGTCTATACCTGTCTGTAAAAGGGCTGGGGAGGATTTCTCCAGGTTTTTATTCTCCTTATGTGTGAGCTAACCATACACTTCTTCTTGTTTCAAACTGATTCTCTTGATCAAAGTCAAATCCCCTCATGCTGCCAGGAATTCTGAGACTAGAATTTCTAGCTCAGGCCAAGGTGGGGTGTTAAACAATAAGAGTATTCAGAAATATTATGAATGTGATATGCTATGGCAGTATAGTAGGCAAAAAACTCTTTGAATACTGCCTTATAAAGTAACTATGATTTGTCTTTTCCAAATTAATGTTACATTTACTGGAACTGTCTGGAAACTCTACAACGCAGATATTCTTTGAAACTAACTTTTCATGAAAATGAATCTGTTTGAACTGAATTTTCCTGTCTCCACAAACAATTTGAGCATAAAAAATCAGAACCTCCTTTGGTAGTTAAGAAACAGAAGCAAGCTTTCTGGCCACCAGCACCTTCCCCAAGCTGCCAGACTACAATTACTGTAGTTCGAATTACTCCCTCAGAATCCAGGAAAATCTATGTCTGCTCCAAAGTGCTGGTCAAGCTCCAGTTAGCTCAGCATTCTGGCAACCTAAATTCCTTTTGCAATGTTGATTTAATGCATTATTCACCAGATCCCATTTTTATAACTTGTTCTGTAATGCTGTTACTCCAAAAGTGCCTGGGTACATTTCAGTAGGATGAACTGGACCTCAGAGTGAATTATGTTTTCACCCAGCCACAGCAGCATATGAATCCAGTCCTGACTGAAAAGGTAATTCTAACCTTTTCCGAATATTCTTTCTGAAGGATTACAGAATTTACTCTTACTAAAGCATGTATGCTGTTGTGTTTCATTATCTTTGAGATGAGTAACAAATTGGTCCCCAGCAAGGTCTTTCCTCTGAGAATACCTTCTTCTAAGAAAATTACTATTTCTGAGGATTCTCTGTCAAAAGCAGTAGCCAACTGTGTTCCACCCTCAGAACTGGAGCAGGGTGTGATTTGTGGACACCCATCAGTAGACCCTTTTAGAGAGGCAGTTGAAGACTAGTAGGTGCTCAGAGTGTACTCTTTCAGAAGCTTTTTAAAACAGAGACAAAGGGAGAGACTTTTGTATGAATGGTTGCACAATCAGCCTTTATTCATTGTATATTTTTGTTTAAATTCCAAGATACAGAAAGATATATTGACATACATTTGAGAAATGTGCCTGGAAGTTAACAATAAGTATAGTGGAAGAAACTGAAAATCTGATCTTTCCCTCTTTACAGGAGATATTCTTAAACATAATAAGGTCCTTGAGTATCTTTACTCTCAGATCAGTGAAAATGAAACCAAACAGTAAGGTCTTTTTACTTTCTTGGCTAGTTCTGCTTTGCACCTGTACCTATTCCAGGCGAGTCCTATTTCTGTCTTGAAGGTCTTTTAAAACCTCAGCAGATATTGATGGATATTTGATCTATTCTGCCAGTGAACTTCTTTCTTCTTTTGTGATCTTCTTAATCTGGGTTGTGGTCTTTATATAGTTTTGTTGTTTTTTCCCCCACACCTGAGAGAAAACTCCTGTACATCTCCATGGTATACAAGATCCAGGGCTGACTGAAGCATCTTCTTCTTACACTTCAGCTGCTAATTCTGTACAAGATATAATCAAATGTTGAGATATTTTAGACAGAACTGGCTTTGACTGAACAAATGTAGTTTCATCTGTAGAAATATCTAACAAACATAGTTCAGCAATTTTTTTTCTGTGGGGGAAATCTGAGTTTATTATTTTAATAATATTTTGATTCATTTTATGATGATATTTTCATTACATAAATATGAGAAAATCAAATTAAAATTAGTATTATGCATGTAGTTATTCTGTCATTTATCACAGTAGCATTGTCTGAATCTTAATATCACTCTGCAGGCTTTTAAGTACCTAAAACTAGAGCTGTAGTTGAAAAATATATTCTATCCAGCAGAGGGACTGTTAGAGCAAAATGTGAATGTGTTAATTGCATTATCTCCATGAAAATAAGAGTCTATCAGATTTTAAAATAACCATGAAAAAAGGTCACTGAATTAAAGCATTTAGAAAGTAGAATAGGTGCCTGGAAAGTTTACAGCCTTAGCAAACAAAGCAAATAAGGTAACAATAACGAGGACATTCAGAGGTTGCGTTTTGTTATTATGGGAAGAAAAGGTAAGATCTGTGAACTTTACTGAAATTACTGCCATGAGAATGCCACGTGGTCAGCACTTTGTAAGCAGGTAGCCACATATGCTGTAAAATGAACATAGTTATGTAAGTGATATTGAAATTATTATTGAGCTTATTTTTGAGTGAGAACATTTTTACCCAGACATAATTATTAAATAATGACGGGATGATTGTTTTAGGAAGATCTGAACATTTACAAGAGCATATATGTAAGGAGGACAATGCAGCCTGGTCCATGTACTTCAGCAGATGCTCCTGTAGAGATGGTGTCATCTCATTTCTTTATTCCTTCTTGGAGTATCTTCCTTCTTGGTGGTATCTCAAGAGAAAGTAGTCCTGGTGCTCAAAAATTATAGCAGTAGCAAAGGGCTTTTCCTTTCCTTCACAGTACTAGTCAGTGGCATTCCCTTTTACATCATGTACACAGCCTTTTCAGCGCTCACTAGAGTGAAATAAGGTAAAGGTAACATGCAAACATTTTCATTCGGGTCATGGAAACTAAGATATTAATTTTATATAGCTAGTCATTATCTTCATATTGTTTTATATGAGAAGGCCTGTTCTCCCACTTAGTTCTATGTAAAATCATTGCAAGCAAAGTAAAAAATGTGAGAATATTCTTAAAACGTTATGGCTACATTTTTTCATACCTGAGTATGCTGAGATAAATAGTCATGTGCCCTCAATATCTCAAGACAGTAGGGAATCAAGACCTTTGAATTGGTTCAGAGCACTTAGGAACCTGCTGCAAAGAAAGAAAGGGGAAAAAAAGGACACTTTTATTCTCCCAGGGAGAGAAAAGAGCATTTCTTTGTATTGTGCCTCGATCAAGAACACTGCATCCAGCTGAGCCTAATCAAATGGAGAGAAATCCGTAGCAGTGTTTGTGTGCAGAATACACACAAACTCCAAGACACAGTATGAGACATGATGCCTGCTGTCAGACTTTCTCCCCTCTGTGGTGCTTTTTTTCTTTAAATCCATTTTATCACATTGTTGTGGTTTAACCGGCAGGCAGTTAAACACCACACAGCCATTCGTTCACTCCCCTCAGTGGGACAGGGGAGAGAATCAGAAAAAAAGGTAAAACTCTTAGGCTGAGATAAAGACAGTTTAATAGGAATGAAAAGGAAAAATAGTAATAATGATAAAAGAATATACAAAACAAGTGTTGCATAATGCAGTTGCTCACCATCTGTTGATTGATGCCTGGTCAGTATCCAAGCAGCAGTCCACAAGCCCCCAGCAAACTACCTCCAGTATTATTGTTCAGCATGACATCATAGGGTATGGAATATCCCTTTGTCCAGTTCGGGTCAGCTGTTCTGTCTGTGACCCCTGCCAGGTTCTTGTGCACCCCCAGCCTACTCGCTGGGAGGGCAGCATGAGAAGCTGAAATGTGTAAGCACTGCTCAGCAACAACTAAAACATCACTGTATTATCAGCATCAATCTCATCCTAAATCAAAAACATAGTGCTATAGCAGCTACTAGAAAGGAAATTAACTCTATCCAGCTGAAACCAGCACATACACACAGATTTTATTAGTGATTTTTTTATTTTTTTTTTTTTAACTGAATGGGTCTACCCATGTTTTAGAGATCCACTAAACAGATGAGGCTTGTTTTCTGTCTCATGGATGAAATACAAAGATGACAGTCAGGAGACAGTTATTTCCTTTCCTTATCTCTGATGTCGATTGAGTATGGTATCTTGGAGAACTCACCTTCTCTCTCTGGGCCCCAGTTTCTGACATCAAAACCTGAAGATATTGAAAATAACATGAAAAAATACGGTTGTACCACTGCCTCCTGCAGTTTCCAGTGATATTCAATGCTCAGTAACAGAAGATGGCTAAGCCTATTCTGAAAAGATGGAAATCTGTTTTTAATACTGTTCTGTTGTTTGATTCTATGAATTGCCACAGTCCATGCTTGAACCCATATAAGTTTTTATCATCAACAATATTTTGTGCCAAAGATATACACTAAATGAAGACATTGTTTATATGCTACCTTCATCTCTTTTTGGATATTCTTTAGTTCTTTTAGTATTTATCTCTTATGCATTTTCTTAATGACTTACATGACTTTATACATCTTTATATAATGCCCTCACTTTCCTCTTATACGGGCTGGAAAGCTGTAAAATATTAAATAGTTCCTTCTACAGTTTGATACTTGTAAACATTTTTTTCACACATACTAAGAGACAGAAATTTGCTTAAAGAACTACCTAAGATGCCCTAAATTTGTCTCCACTGGCTATTAAGGACACTTTGTCTCCTGTATGAACACACACTTGGCTCTGTTCAGTGAACAGGCCATTCATCCAAGCATTTACAGATGTAACGTAGGAATCTGTCATTAATGGCATTCCCTGTCTACTGGGAAAGTCATTCTATTAAGAAAAGTCTTCATTTTTCTCTGATTTGGACAATACACTTTTTACTGAATCCAAGAAACTTTTCCTGATGAAAGTTATAGGATATTTAAATTAAGTAGTACTATCACAAACATAAATAAATAAATAGTGTACAGATTAGTAAGAAAGTAAATGAGCAAATGAAAAATATCTCCTCTGAAGTTCAGCCCCATGGCACCTGAGCACCTCTCCCCACGGTCACCAGTGGGAAGGGGCCACCCCTCAGCTGTACTGACTCTGAACTAGGTCAGAGCCCTGTCAGTCAAATCTCCAGGAGACCCAAGCAGTGTTCTCATGTCTCTTACAAAATTTTCAGCTCAAAGACTTCCTAAGTATATAACAGAAGTTGCTGTCATTGTGCTTGATATGGACCGTAACATAGGCAAAATATACTGAGTTTATTCACAAAGTGAATTTCATTAAATGTCACAGACAAAGATCAACTAATTTCTAAGTAGTCATTGGGCATTGACACAGTTAAGGCACAGATCTATTTAAAACTGTTCACACTGAAGTATGACTTGTCAGCCTCATAAACAGAACTTCAGGTGTGAAGAAAAGCCTAATGTTGGAAATGTAAAGCATGAAAGATTTTGGCTAGACTGGAATGAAGCAGTTGATGAGACAGGAAATAACAAATTAAATACTTGAATTCCACTGCAGTATTTTGAGGTACCTCATTCACCTTCTGGACTACGATTCTTTGCATCCTGACCAAAAAGATGAGCTACAGATAGTCTTGCATGCAACATCCTATCTGTGACATCTGTCTCTTCCTACAATACTCTTTTCTGTAGCGTTTGTTTTGTATAGTGTCTAGATAAAACCCCAGATTAATGCTAGGAATAGGGGTCCTTCCACTGAACACTTGCTTATGGATTTCTGCATCTTTTTTTGATGTCAACCACCAGCAAAGTTGTGTTCTTTGTTATGTGATGACAGCTTCCATGAGTAGGTGTTCCAACACTCAACTGCACAGCAGCTGGTGTGTGCTGACAGCAAGGAGTGCTGTCCGCATGAGGACAG
>JAAGNO010005716.1:7200-20371 GCA_033439905.1 Ceryle rudis | reverse complement strand
GGCCTCCCCGGGAACAGTTTTTTTTTAATTTTTTCTCTTTGGGAATTTAAAAATGCAGGCCTGTTTTTTCCCTTTGTTTTTGGAGGGAATTTTTTTTTTTTTTTTTTTTTTTTTTTTTTTTTTTTTTAGTTTTCCTGTGTTTTATAGAAATGAGAAGTAAAATACAGAAATCTCAGGCAGGTCCCAAGTCAGAACAAGTTTGCCTAGTTCCATCAAATTACTGCTGTTTGTTCTGCCTTACATTCCTGTTTATGGTCATAAAAATTCCCCTCTCAAATCAATTTCACTTTTTCATAGAGAGAGCTCCACATCCCTATTTTGGATGTACCAAAATTGCTGGTACTTGTTTTCCACTAAATGATGTATTTACAGTACTGACACAGAATTTCCACTCAATACAATGCTGTATTTGGTGATTACTGTTCATCCATTGCCTTAAAGTTGTTACCCTCAAGGAATAGCATAACTAAAACCAGATCTGTTTTTATTATAGTGTCTTCAAATTGCAGCCAGAGAAATAACCTGTGGCTCCACTTTAAATAAAATTGTGATTTTATTATCTCATTTTATTAGCTAAACACATATTTCCAGATTCAATTCTATCTATGGTATATCTATCCATAAAAGAATTTACTTTCTTATGTATAAAAGTATCTTAATCCATTTCACTGAACACTGTTGTAAACACTGTATCTGAACCCCTAAGGTATGTTTTTCTTTCTTTATGATACTTTCTACATAGAAGGACTAGAAAAGGAATTAAATTTCATGGATTAAAAAAATTATGCACAAGCATCAATATTCATTCTTCATTCACTCATTCTCTCAACTGCCTTTTTTTCATGGTCACAGGTGTTATTTGTCATGTATTTGGTAATCATACATATGTGAAATGCAAAAGTGGAATTATGACCTCTTAAAAATTAGGACTGAAAGAAAATACTTTAATCTTAGAGCCACATTTATGATATTTTTTCTGAAAATGATGACAAAATTTAGTAACTAGAATGAAGCTCATTTTAGAATGGGTAGATTAAGAGCTGTATGTTCCACTGCTTTGAAATACCTTGTGTCTGAGTCCAGGAAGATGCTGAGCTTGTGTTCCTATAGCAAACTTTAGAAACTTCTTTTTTGTTTGTTTTCTCATTTGTTTGTTTGTGGGCTTTGTGTTTTGGGTTTTTTTTGGGTGAATTTTTTTTTTTTTTTTTTTTTTTTTATGTTTAATCATTCAGGCATGGAAATGCAAAACTGCAAAGAATTGAAAATCATGAATGCATTCTCTTCAACCACCACCAAAAGCCAGTGATTTTCTCCAAGTAGACTTTTACACTATTTTGTCATTTCAGCCCAAATTTCAGTTAGGATTACACTAGCTTGGTTCTAGCAGTGGATTATTTTTAAGTGGTCCAGACTGAATGATGAAAAAGGAATGGAGTACAGATATTTATTTTGGATTCTATGTCTTTAGTCATTTCAGTCATTCTCCAGCTTTGACAAATCATCATGCAGTCCAGCTGGGATGACTCATCCTCTAACACAGGAAACAAAACCCATATAATCAAATGGTATGGCAGGAGTTGATATCAGTCCTTTCATTTGTACAATGCCAGAAGTAAAAACCTATGTCTAGGTGAAATATACTAGCTGATTTTAAACAAAGTTATTATCAGAAATATGGTAGGAAAGGGATAACAAAGAGAATAATAAGAATTGGTATTGATCATACAGAATTCTTTCTCCAGGACAGTGTGTCATTTCAGTAAAGGCTTGACATGTTTCAGCAGTGGCACATATCACTAAAGCACAGAGTCAAACAACACAATTCCTTAAAGAATCAGAAAATAACCGAAACATTATATGGACTGTATGCATAAATACGAAGAGAACAAGTGGACAAATTCACTGTCAGGTGAATGTTGTATGACTATGACATGCTAAGCACATCACAGACACCACAACAGCAGCAAGCACAGTGGTAATAGGAAATAGACATAATTCAGAGATTAAATAAGTATAAATTATAACAGACTTCTTTAGGGAGCAACTAATGAGAGGGGAGAAGGTCCTCAATGTACCATTGACCTCCATGTACTTAAATTTAAGATCAAAACCAGATATTCAGAAAATCCAACACACTAATTCTTAACTTCAGAAAGAATATCTATGATGAATGGAAAAGGTAATTGAATAATAATTTTTAAAGAGTGGTAAAAGGTTAGAAAACCTGCCATCACTCTGGACACTGTCCAAAATTATTTTGCCCAGCATACATAGAAACATAGAAACAAGAAATGTCTGGGTTAGAAGGGACCTCTAGAGGTCACCTAGTCCAATCCCCCTGCTGACAGCATAAATATGATGAACAAAAACATAAATATGACAAACTAAAATGGATTTCAAAATGACAATTAGTCTAACTCTCCAATAGGCTTGACTAAAAGATAAGTTAAAGGACATTGCTATAATTAAAAACTACTTTCCTTTAAAAAAGTTGAATTAATATAAAAACTAACACAATAAAAAATAGCATGATATTTTGGCAGGTTAAATATAATATGATAAAAGGACAGACCTACAAAGGTTTTAAAAATCAGTTTACTGAATACATGAACAGTACTAATCAACCATTTATTTTTCAGCTACAACAGAAACAGAAGGACTGACAGAAAGTCTGTAAGGTCAATAGATGAGAAAGTTGTAATAGGAATGTTCAAGAAGGATAAAATAAGAAAAGGAGAACTAAAAACATTGTTTGCATTGATGTTCACTACAATGGAGCTACTGGTGGTTCTTTCCAGAAATTTTCTTTAAATAAGGTAAAATGAATAAATTTTTGCAGACTAAGATATCACTAGAAGATATTTTAGAACAAAATGGTAAAATGAATAGTAAGAAATTTTAAGTATTCATCCAGTGCGCAGAAAGAACTAAAAAAAATGAAATTGTCAAATTACTAATCCCATAACCTATCACTTAATCAAACAGATTATCTGTAGAATGAAATGTGGCAAATATGATATTTACTTTTTTACAGGACTCAGAGGAATCTAGAAAACTGCAGACCGGTAAAATTGCCTTCTGTACCAGGGAAATTAGTACAAAGTATAATAAAGAATTAAAAAAAAAGCTGAAACATGGATAAATATGATACAAAGAAAAATATAGTAAGGAAGAGGCAAGATTTGCTTTATAGAAAGAACTTTCCCCCAGAATTCCAAGATTTCGTTGAAGGACACAGTTATAATATAAACAAAAATGATCCCATTATTGTGGAATCATATGTTTAGGGTAAGAAGAAAAGCATTTCAGACTGTAGGATTTGTTCTTCACTGACTATAATTGAAGATCTCACACTTGTCTCATGTAGGTCTGTTAATTTCTTTCTCCTATTCTAATTTAATTTAATTATAATCATAATCATACTATAAACTGCTGGGAAGTAAGACTTGGGTAATTGCCACAAGTATATTTGAAAATGTAACATGAAAATATCTAAAATAGTACCAGTCAGTTAACAAATACAGGAATAAATCCCACCATACACTTCTATGAGATTTGTGATATTCAGTACATGTATAAATAAATACTGTGAGAAGAGTATAGTTAGTTAAGTTGTGAGTAACGATGACACAAAAATATCCAGATGTCTAAAGATAAATGTTGACCATAAAGACTTGGTAGAATAATTTAGTTCTGATTGACCTCACAATATTGCAAGACTGGGAAATAAAACTGCAGTTGAAATGCAAACAATGCACATCAGAAAAACAAACCAAAGTAAGACACAAAGCAATTTTAAATATGCCACTTTGTGATACACTCTAAACACAGCTATACCAGTTCAGAAGGGTTTTCTTTGGCTAATTTTTGAGTGTTTACTGACAAACTGACCAATGTTCATCAGAAATCTTAAGATAAAATCAGAAATTATTAACAGTAAGATAGAACATAAAGCAGAAAGCTTGATGCTTTATAAATCTCTTGACTGTCTGCATCTTAAATGCTATGACAGTTCCGCTTCCAATATCTGAAAACTTTGGTAGATATAAAGGCATGAAAAAAATTGCTTAAAATCTTATCATTACTGTGGATTAATTTATTCACTGGAGAAATGGATTATTTGAAAAGGGATGAATCATGAACAAAAGGTACCAGTACAAAAATCACAACTGACAAGGAGAAGGTGAATATACAGTCATTTTTCATAATTTCTCAGTGATTAAGAGGTCATCAAATGAAACTTTCTGATGCAGACTCAATACAAAAGTAAGTGACCTGCAGAACACCTTTCCCTGGGATATTGATGAATGCCAAAAGCACAAATGGACTCAGAAAGACATTATGTATATTAGTAGAACAGAATTCCACCAAAGGCTAAACACAGAGATAATCTAACATTTTGTATCTGAATCATGGATTGCTAGAAGCTAGAAAGCTGTTGCTGCATGCTTATCTGTTACGCTTTCTTGTTAGATGTTTGATACTGATCATTACCAGGGAGAGGATTTTTGACAGAGTGGATCTATCATTGCCATACTTCTTATCTCTTCATCTATTACTTGGAAGACCATGGTAGTCTTAGTAGAACTCAATTTAAAATGTTTTGTAGAAATTATTAAGGCAAAATTCCATGATCTGAATTGAAAGAATCTTTAGTCCTACCAAAAGATGATTCCTCCAGAATGAAGTTAATTAGTTGTACTTTCAGTTGTCTGTTTGTTGTTTTGGTTTGGGGTTTTTTTTTTCTAAAAATTGTGTATTGCTTTAAGCTACACTCTGACAAGCTGTCTTGGCTGTTGTTGAGTTGAAAGAAGATTACTGTCCTCAACACACTGACAGCTGTTCAGCCATGCTGACAGATTACTATTCTGGCAGATATGCCAAAATGAAGAGTTTTTTCCTAATTTTGTTCCATTAGAATTATTTGTGTCAGGTAACCCTAATATCACAATCATTTTAAATCAGCTTGAATCAGTTTGGCACAACTAAATACACTGCCACAGCCATTTTTGCCTCCTTTCCAGCTGCAGGAAAACTTCCTTTTTCTAGACCATTTTGATGAAAGGGGGGATGTAGGATAGAAGGGAGGGAGAAAATACTGTTGTGATCCAAAATACATACGGTTAAATTATTGTGTGAATTCATCACTAATACATCTTAATCTGAGGACTTGTTTCACCCCTCTGAGGTCCTGGAGATTTTGTGAAACTTCCATGAAATGTAGTTACCATAGAAAAAAACAAACAAACAATGAAAACCAAGTTTTAAAATGCCATCTGTAGTATGGGGCTGTAAAGAGTTTTCAATAGCACCTTCTATACCAGTATAAGTCCATAAAGTATCTGTGCAGATCAGCCCTTACTAAAAGAACATTTTGAAACCGCGATTATTTTCTTCTCTGGGTTTTATGACTTATTCTTTTCAATTTACCTTGATCATCTACTTAGAGCACAGGATTGTCAGGATACAGATAATCCACCACTTTGTGCTTTAAGCACCAAAAGATTTTGTTCTTAGCTCTTAGGCACCTCCATGGTACAAATTACAGTGAGAACAAAATTACTGTTATACTTAAGCCAAATAAGATGATCTTAAACAGGACCTCTGAATGAACGAGATAGTTTTACTGACACCACAAAGTGCGGGTCCACAGAAGCTATTAATTCAGCAAATGCATTAAGTTAGCAGATGAGGACCCTCTATGCCTTTATCCATGGTAACGTTTAAAGGCCATCTGTTTTGAGGCTCATGTTAATCACACTGTGTAAAGTTCAGAGATTTCATGCAGAACGTCCTGTTACTCACTTGATTCACCTCCTTCAAAGATGCAACATTAACTTAAAGTACTTAGGTTTGAAGAAAAAATGTATTTTAATAATAAACTAAAGATTTTTTTTTTTTTTGAGGTTTAGATTGCAAAAAGCACGCAAGTCCTGATTAAGAAATAAAATGGCCAGATGGGAGGGGGTTACACAAGGGGTTGATTTTTAAACTCTCTTAAGCAAAATAAGAGGATGAAATGAAAGGCAAATACATGTGGAAATTATTTAAGCAGCTGTTTTCATCACTTACTGTCATGGAAAAAAAATCTTTTTAAAAGCTAAACAAAGTAATAAAAATAATACAAATTTCTATCATCACTAATGAAATACTAATTTCATAATGTGGGGGCAAACCTTAATATTTTACTGTAAAAAATAGTTACTGTCTCTTTAAGGAAGCCGATTATTCCATATACAGTGTTGTAGAGCACCTATGAACATATAATGTGATTTTTATTCACTATCTTTACATCTTCGTACTCACTCTTACTGTATTCTTATCTGAAATTCCTTTCTTTATGGAGAAAAGGAGGATTTCCAGAGAAAGAAGGACCAACCAAAGCTTCAAGAAATTGCCTGGGGGAGACAGACAGAAAAAGAGGAAAGAGCAATTTGAAGATTATGTATTTGTGGAAGGAAATACCACATGCAATTAAAGGCCATACACGTATAATTCTAAAGTACACTTGACAATAATGGGGAAACGGAGGGAAATACCATATATTAATGTAAATTTTTTTGTTTAGATCAATATATTCTCTTAAGAATTCAGTCCAGAACAATGACAATAGCTGCAAATCCTATATAGCCAGGACTCCCAAAAGCTTTAAAGCCTATCATTTGTGAAATGGAACTTGACATTGTAATTACCTGTTGCAAGGGTCCATCATTGTTTGCAGTGACTGCTCTGCTCTGTGCTCCTGTGATGCACTGGACTGGATAGTGCACAAATCTGATTCTGTGTTGCACTTTTAACAAAGACCCAGGACCATAAATGAGTCTAAATTTCACCCAGTCCATGCTGTGCAAAAAGAAGCCACTTTGATGGTGTTTGAAAATAAAATAAAAAAATATCAAGATCTTTGTTAGACAGACCCTGGCACATACTTACAAAAGGCTTGTGTCTCTCATCTATCATTATGAAATAGTGCCAAATGTCATGTGGCCAGTGTCAGACAGAGTTGTTTGCCATGCCTTTCTACTTGAGACCTGGTATCAGGCAGTAACAAAGTAGACAGCTTTTGGAGACTGAGAAAAAAAAAAAAGGCAAGCAAGGCAGGTTCTTTATCCACTGGTGTGGATGCTTTGTCATCTGATCTTGTATGATACGATTAAATGCACTAAATGTATGCGGTTCCTCCTATCATTAAATGCTTTGCATTGCATATGCGGAGATACCTGTATTGGTTACTCCAAATTAGATGTAGGACTAAAGCCACCAGTGAACATATTGTAGGTACACGAAGTGTCATCTGTACATCCAGAAACACCTTGGTCCAGTTTAAAATCTATCTCCATTCTGGCCTTGCATATGAGCTTTACACTTGCACAAGACTGTGCTGCCTCATAAGAACTTGGCTGGCTTGCTTCTCTGGATCTCTTACAAGATAAATGACCTTTGCTGTGCAAAATATACACGTTCTAAACTGTTCCCATTCCAGGTCTCATTAAGGCACTAATTCGAGTACTTGATTCTTTATTAATTCAGCTTATCTGAAGTATTTCTGGCTGCTCTTTTAGTGATCCAATCAAAATGTTGATCAGAACATCAGTGTGGTACTTTTCACTGTGAACAGACCTAAACCATTCAAGTTAGTTATTCAGATATATTTGATGAGAACCTCTCAGAATGAAAGAAACAGAGCTATACTAGAATGATTTTATTTTCCTGGTTAAGGTCTGTAGGAGAGGTAGTCTGACTGTGTAGGTCTTCTGGAAGAAACTTGACGAATGCAATACACGGAATAAAGGTCATGACTACTTCTTGTTTTGAAAATATCTGTCTGCACAATAAATAGTAATAAAAAGATCTTTCTATAAAGCAATTTTAAAACAAGAAGTAGAAGTTTTAATTTTATGCTCTGTTTAGCAAGCAGCCAAATGTCAGACTTATAAACAATATAATCAAGTTTGCCACCGTATTCTGCATGAGATAAAATTTAAAACTAGACTGACTAATGGTTCTTGTAGCAGGCTTTTTTACATCTAGTCTAATAGCAAAGTGGGGAAACTGGAAGTCTTTTACTAGTTTTGTTAAGTATGCAGCATGTTCCTTTATCGTATTTCATAAACATAAAGCACTTCAGCCAACTAGGTCCTCAATCATATAGGAATTTACAGATTAAGATTTGTATTTTTAAAGTACATACAAAACCAATATTCAGCCAATGTATATCATAAATCATATCAGAAATATGTACCTATGACAAAAGTAATATCTTAAAAGTTTCTGGTTAATAGAAAGAGAAGACTGAGAAGGGATCTTTTCAATGTCTATAAATATCTAAAGGGCAGGTTTCAAGAGGATCGGGCCAGTCTCCTTTCAGTGGTGTCCAGTGATAGGACAAGGGGTAACGAACACGAATGGGAACACAAAAAGTTCCACTTCAACATCAGGAAAGACTTCTTTACTTTGAGGTCTTCCCAGAGAGATTGTGGTGTGTCCTTCTCTGGAGACTTTCTAATATCACCTGGTCGCATTCCTGGGTAACCTGCTCTAGGTGAGCCTGCTGTGGCAGTGGGGCTGGACTAGATGGTACCCAAATCTCCCTTCCAACCCTTACCATTCTGTGATTCTCTGTGATTCTGTAACACTTAGCATAAAGGACACATCTCCCATAAGGCTTGGGGGTATAACTTGAATAAAATTTTTTATTCCCAATAGTAAATATTCTCATGCAACTTAACAGAAACTTGAACTAAGTTTAGAACTACTTCCTATATGCAATGAAACTGAACAAAAATGTAGAAAGATATTCTTAGATGTCAAGCCAGATGAAATAGGAATAGTTAAAATGATTGATCTTGAAGTAACAGAGTAAAAGAAGAAAATGCCAGTTTTATGGCTTTTTAACTCAGCAACAAAACTATGGAGACAAGTTATCAGCCCAGCATTTCAGAGAATATCTGCTAGCCTGTGCCTAATAGATTTGTGTAGTCTTTCAGCATATATGTCCACAGAGTAGTTCCAAATTTTTAACAAACTTTTGGCCAATAACTGAAAAATACTGCCTTGCCCTGGAGAACCGAACACATCCTAATGACACAGGTATCAAAATAGGAAGGGTATTTCAAACTGAAGTTTTTATAGGAAAAGAATAGATTATTGATATGGTAATACAACATAAAGTTAAATTGGGGCAAAGTATTCTAACTGGTATCAATGGAACAGATTTCAAATTCATAGCATTAATACAAAGAATAAAACAATATAAACCATTCACTATCATGTCCAATAATGGGTATAAAAATGTATGAATTTTCAGCTTTAAGATCATAACATAGATTTTTCAGGAAGGACTGGAAGTATAGATTCAGACCAGGGGAAGACAGCCATTGAAACAATGGTAGATTGTATCTATAGTGGTAGATAAAGTACATTAACAGCAGGCAAAAGCCATTTTAGTTAGTTATGAAGTCACAGTTACTTTTTCACATATCTTTGAAGTGATTGGGCTAAATTCTACTGTCATTTGCAGAAGCACAATTGTGACTACTTGTGCTGAACTGAAGCTAGTTACACTGGCATAACAGGACATAATTTGTGTTTAGACTTGCAATTTTTATTTTTTTTTTGTTATATGAGTGGTGAGTAGAAGCCTCTACTCAACAAAACTACACTGCAGGGTTAAAGTTAAAAGAAAGAACTGTCTAGATTTCTAGTTCAGGAATGCTGAACATCCTAGGGCAGTAGAATACTGTAATAAGCAAACTGTGCACCTATTTCTCTACCAAAGTATGGGGCAGTGAATCAGTTATCAGTAGCTGCAGGTAAATGTATTTCATAACAGTTTTCATTTTTTAAAACAGTGAGACAAAAAACCCCAAAAGCTTCCCCAGAGGCATTTCTACCTTTTTAATTCTATGGTTTTTCCCTTTGCTATTCATTTCTCTTATTTTTTTTTCATTTAACACCTTTTCCATTGGATTATAGAGTAGATTATATAGGTTTTTAATCTCTGAGAATGAAACTATTTTTCTAATACTAGAAGAAATTATTGGGGTTTTAGGTACTTTTTATAAAGAAATAATAGAATCAACAGACAAAAATCCATTAACTCCAGAATCATGTAAAGTTGTTTGGTTTTTTTTTTAATATGCTTAGTAAACATAAAAATCTACTTTTTTTTTTCTTTCAAAAATTAAATTTTTAATCTGTCCTTTTCACTAAGCCTATATACCTGATAGTGAATTAGGGATAATTTCATTTATTTTCTCCCATGAAAGAACTAAGTCTTTTAGATCTTTGTGGAGTTTCTCTCCACTTTCCTTCCTTAGAACAGGGGACATTCATAGAAAAAAGAGATAAGAAGTAGGCTGAAGTCATAGCCTTGGCACATGTCACTCTGTACCAGGAGCATCTGCTCCCAAATACACAAATATTCCATCTCCAAAACTCACAAATGCATGTGTGTTAAGCATGTGAAAAAGAGTCTTAAGGGAGACAGTACTGTCATGCCCCATGACCCCCTTCACATGAGTTGGAGTAGACATTTTGCCTCAGCAGTGCTAAAATCAGAGCTATACTGCTTTGTTGCTTCCAGTAAAAAAGCTTTAATATTTGCAAAGATAGAGAGACTGTCTTAGGCTAGTAATGTATGCAGATTAATACATTTCTTTAGTATAGAAAATGCTTGACACTGTGCTTTCTCATTCCTCCTTCCCAAGTGATAATTTTACAGCAATTAGAATAAGTACCATTTTGTTATTTTCAGTATGTTTTTCTTATTGATTCCTATATTCTAAAGCCATACCATCCAGAAGACATTCAGAAAATAAAATCTCTGATGCAAAATCCCTATTTAAATATACTGAAGTTGATTTACTATATATGCTAAACATAAGAAAAGAGAATACTAAGCTCTTTCCCTGGGACTGTTCTTTGAGACCTCAACCCCTTCTACTAACAGGCTATCATAGGGCTTCCATGTGACACATGTTCTAATTGTAAAGTCATAGGTGTAAATAATTTTACCTGTTATCAAATGTGACATATAAAAATAAATCTTATTAGTCTCATTTTTATGTACTGTAATGAGATTTGTGGATGCATATAAACCAGTACGACATATATGACCTAATATGACCTATGAAGATTACAGTGACTCTGGCAATGATTAGTAAATGCACCTTGAATTTTAAATAAATAGACATTTGAGTAGTAGCCAGAGAAGAAAAGGAAAAAAAAAATATACATATGCTATTCCCTGAAGCCAATAGGAAAGTTCAGTCTATCATAAGCTGCTTTAATGTCTGATATGAATTTCAACATGAGTAACAAAAATACCTGTACTGAAGTGTGTGTCTCCTTATCTCTCTCTAAATAAAAATACCTGCCAAGGGAATAGACATAATTATTTGAATAAGACTATTGAGCTAAAAGGATTTTTTGTAACTCTCCAGTTCAGTATGATACATTACATACTTAAAATATAGCACAAATTATTCACTCTGTACTAGTCTGAAAGTTTAGAAGAAAAAAAGACCTCTAACTTACAATAATTATGCATGAATACAACAGCCATGAGTTCAGGGTCTAATTAAAGAAGATAGAAAAGGTGAGGTTTTATTTCTTGTTTTAATTCTGTTGTGATTTTTTTCCTATTAAAGAACTCGAAACAGAACATCCAAGGAAAAAAACCCCCACAACTAAAAGAACAACAGCTAAGTCAGTTCTGATAAGTGATTTAAGGACCAAGAGGAATTAATAAGGATCTTACATGTTCAAATGTAAAACTGAGATCCAGAAAAATCTCTCTTAGCTATTGCCTCACTGTAAAGAGGACTAAGCCACCTAGGAAGCTCCCTTTACCTCAGAATTCTCTTGGCACCTGCAGTGCTGCACTGTGTTCAGATATGAACACAGACAACCCCCAACCCTTTGTCTTCGAAAAACAGGCAGAACAATATTTACATCTTCAAACTGTAATCAGCTGTGAAAAGTAGGAGTGACCTGATCAAGCGAGCTGGAGATCAGTCCCCAGTGTTTCCTTTAGTTTACAGATGAAGACAATTGACATTTCAATTCCTCAGCCCATGATATCTTCAAAGGGATGAGACACCTTAAAAATATCTTTTATTCTCTACTGCCTTTAAAGGCACTCTGTTGTGATTAGTGTAGATGCAGCTGTCTAAACATGTTGTAGGTGATAAAAATAGCTTAAACTGTAAATGCTAACAGGCAGCAGGTAACAGGGTATATGTCCATCTGCTTATGGGTGCATGTCTGAAATTGTGCCTTTGTATTTTCAAGCAGAAACTTGCTACTTGCTAGCTGCAACCCATGTGGACTGGTTGTAAATTCTGATAGCACTTGAACTGAACAAAAGTGACACAACCTGAAGTCTATGATTAATAGAGACACATGAAAGAGGACCACCGATTAGAAAGATAAAGAAGGTGGTGAATGTACCAACTAGAGGAAAGATCCTGGAAGTGTGGGGTTAACCTGGAGATCAAAGAGTTGAGTGGATTTGAATGCTGGGGGATGTCCAGGGACTTGGGCTGAAACTAGTAGCTGCAAGCAGCTGTGCAGTACAAACTGACAACTTTCTGCCTGACCTTTCTGGGCAGCAGGGACCTTCCTGTGGGGTAGGGAAATTGAGACCTAGATCACCTAATGCTTTGTAAAGCAAGTGAGTGAATGTATGAAATAATCAAACAGGGTAAAAGAAGGTTCTTAATTAAATCTCAGTATCCAGCTCCACTGTAGAGATTAGTCTGTCTTACACATGATGAAGACTTATGTGGCTGAATTTGAGCAAGGTAAATTTTGTCTAAATTGATGTAACTATGCCTATCATGAAAACCCACTGTAACAAGTTTTTTTTTCTTATACAGCCATGAGAAAAGGACATTGCCTGTAATAAAAAAGGTATGGACGTCTCCAGGATGCTGAGCAACCACATCTCAGTACTGTCCTCATGCGGACAGCACTCCTTGCTGTCAGCACACACCAGCTGCTGTGCAGTTGAGTGTTGGAACACCTACTCTTTTTTCTCAAGCTCATGGAAGCTGTCATCACATAACAAAGAACACAACTTTGCTCGTGGCTGACATCAAAAAAAGATGCAGAAATCCATAAGCAAGTGTTCAGTGGAAGGACCCCTATTCCTAGCATTAATCTGGGG
>JAAGNO010005715.1:43038-69063 GCA_033439905.1 Ceryle rudis | reverse complement strand
TTGCACCCACCATGGCAAATAGTCCCAGTGTACAGTCAGTTCTTCATCATCCTCACAGTAAATGGGCCAAGTCTCCCGGGGTCTCGAGGGCCTCCTGGAGCACCCCCACCTGTCCCCGTCCCGGAACCGCACAACACCCTCCCGGGGCTGTCAGACCCTGCCCCGGAGACGCCACAGCAGGGCCGGTCTCCAGCTCCCCACGGCCCGGCCTGTCGCCATGAAGGCGCCTGGTGCCGGGGCTGCCCCGATGCCCCCCAGCTGGTTCTGGTGGGGGGTGGGACGGACCTTGGCCTCCGGGCCCCGCCCGTGGGAGGGGCGGGGTCAGTGACGTGACGGGACGCAAGAGGAGCGCTCTTCCCGCCCGGCCACGAGGCAGGCGGCGGTTGTTGGCGCTATGCGGCGCCGCGCTCTCGACGCGCAGGTAGCGGCCCGGCCGGGGGGACACCCCCCACCCTCCCGGCAGCTCTGTCCGCCCCGGGGTCTGCTCCATAGAGGAGAAGGGGGGGTGTTCTGTTTGGTGGGCGGCGCTGCTCGCTGGACCTTGTGCCCCCGAGGGGTCGATGGCGGGGCTTGGCCAAGAGGAGAGGGAGCCGCCGGGCAAGGCAGTCGCTGGGGAACTAGCTATGCGAGGCACGCGCCGTCTGGGGCCGCGGTGACCGCTCTGGTGGGTTTCATCCCGCAGCGCTGGCCTTGTAATACCCCTGTGGGCTAGGATGAGCGACCTTTCTTGTAAAGAAGGGAGCGTGGTGGGCGCGGTGTAGAAGAGTGCCAGAGACATCCTGCGCGGGTAGAGTGGAGAAAGGGCTGGTTGTGGTTCTCTGCCGGGCGTTGATTGCCAGCTGGGATCTGCCCGGTTTAGCTTCTTGCCGGGCTGGGAAGGGGGATTGAGCTCACCGAGGTCGTGAGCTAAGGTACATAATTATTGACATTTGCGCAAGAGGTCTGTGAGGGCTGAAGTCAAATTTTCTCCTTCCCATCACCTGTCATTACTGTAAGGGGCTGGACAGAAAATTACTGTTTTCCATTGTCTGCATTTGCTTTTAACCTACTGTTGTAGCAGGAGATGTTGAGCAGGTGCTTAAGCATAGAAAATAAAACTTGCCTGTTGGAACTGCTGTATTGTGAAGATCTGTGTTTCCAGGGGGAATGATAAATCAGGGTTTTCTCTATGCTATACATTTCATATCTCAGTCCTAGCACTCCAGTAGTGTATTTTATTTGCATTTAGCTAGTGAGCATAGCTGGTTTTATGCTTATGCCAAGTTTTGCTCCATAATTTTGGGCAATACTGAATTGTTTCTCTGTCACTCCTCCCTGACCGTTTGCTGACTGGCAGATTGTGCTCTTCTGTAGGGTTCTGTTGCCCTTTATTTTTTTCCATACTTTCGAGACCTAAATGAGTTGTATTTTTCCTGAATCACGTAACATGATGGTACTTGGCCATACTAATTTTGCCATAAGCACTTCCTAATAATAATGCAGCTTAGAGCATATGATTCGAGTTAAATCTTTCTCCCATACCTTTATAGTGGCTCTGATGTTTCTAAACTGGGAAAGATGGGACTGACCTGTTCCATGCCTACGATTTCTGTGTTTGAAAGGCAGCTGGGAAAGAAATAGAATAGGGAAGCAAACCTGAAAGAAATGTTTAACCTGAGGAAGTAGGAAGCAAAAAGAGAGAACTGTAGGAAACAGTTGGAAAGGATGGAAGTGGTCGTATTGTAATAATCGTAATAATGGTCGTATTGTCTGTACCAGTAATAATCTGCATTTGTTTTGAGGAGCTGGACTCAAGAAGACTGTGGGGATGCCATGTTTTGTACCCGTAGGAGGTATTTCGTGTGTTGTTCTGTGTTACTCTCTTCCCTCTGGAATAAGACGTGAAACATAAGGATCTCATTTTACCTGCGTCATTCTTAATGTAGTGCAAACCAGTACTAAGATATATTTTTCCTTTCCGAAAGCATATTGGGTGATTAATGTTTTAGGCAAAGGATATTAAACCTGTTTTATGTATGTGTGTTTATGGCAGCCTCTTTTAAGATACAGCAGTGTGCACATGTACATGCATCAGAAGTTGGGAGTTTAGAAGTTTTGGTAAACAGTTTATCTGTAATTTTAAGATTAATGCACATTCTCCTGGACTGTGTAATTAAAGTTATTTTATAGCAATAGCTTGGCAGAACAGGAAACAAACACTTTTTGTCTTAAATTTGGATTGAATTCTTGTTGCAGACATTTTTAGCTCCTCGCAAAAGATTAATTTCTTTGGAAAAATACAGTTTACTCTAAAAGAGCTGTTATATTTGAGAAAGGTGACTGAGGATCTCACAAATATTTGAATTTATACAAGAACTCATTTTTTTAATCCTTTGCAATAGTCTTGAAACAGTAGCTTAGCAAATGTGAATGTTAATTTTTACAGCACTCTGAGATACATTGCACATATTTTAGGTGAAGAAACAGATGCAGAGAAGTAATGCGATTTGCTTTAGGCCAGAATGGCAAAAATTAGTTTACAGTCAGAGAGTCCATCTCAGACTTTGGGGCTTAGCTATTACTGGATAGTTCTCCTTTAAAAGGTTATGAATGCCTGAAATGATGTCATGCAGAGGAATATTTTTGTCCAAGAGAAGGGTTTGAAACAGAAAAGCACTGTAAGGCTGTAACAGTGTCGTTGGTTGTTGCTTGGTTTGTTTGTTTGTTTTTTATTTCAGAAGGCTGAAACCAAAGAGGAATTTGTTAAAGTTAGAAGGAGAGATTTGGAAAGGCTGACAACCGAGGTTATGCAGTTGCGGGATTTCTTACCCAAAATAGTAAATGGGGATATCCTGGGTACATTCCAGAAACTGGATGCTCTTGAATCAAGTGAGTAGTACCACGTTACAAGGAGTTACAGTTTTTGCCAAAACTACTTAGAACGAAGTGTCGTGCCCCTATGAATAGTAGTAGAGTTTGTGGAGGTATTCCAGATTAAACAATGATGTTCAATAACTGCTTCAGTAAATTAATGTGTTCATAATGAAGAAAATGAAAAACTTCATTAGAAATAATTAGACATGTGAAAGTAATATTTAAAAATATTTACTCCTTTTTCCCACTCTTTGTCCTAATGAGCCTGCCTTGACAAATCTGTGACTGATGAACCACCATTCTGGTGCGAGGATTAATAAAGTATACTTCCCATAATTGTTAAAAAAGTTGGAAGTGTATAAGAGACCTGAAAGGATGTTGTAGAGAGGTAGGCACTGGTCTTTTCTCATAATTAACTAGCGACAGAGCAAGAGGGAATGGTCTCAAGCTACACAAGGGGGTTTAAACTGGACGTTAGGAAGATTTTTTTTCACTGAAAGGGTTGTTAGGCCTTGGAACAGGCTGCCCAAGGAGGTAGTTGAGCCACCATCCCTGGATGTAATTAAAAGCTATGTAGATGTCGTGTTTGGGGATGTGGCTTAGTGGTGGTAAAGTAGGGTTAATGTTTGGACTTCATGATCGTAAAGGTCTTTTCCAACCTTGATTCTAACTAGTCATGTCCTTGTTTTACATACTTTACCAGTGTTCAGTCTCAAGGTTTATCTCTGATCCTTCTTACGCACCTTGTGCCAGGCATCAAGGAGACACTGTCAGGGCCTCCCAGCAGCAGGTTTGAGGCATCAACACAGGGATTTTAAGACTTTACTTCACATGTTCTGCTGGCTGACCAGTGTTCTCTGGGGAGTACTTGAAGCTGAATCAGCCTTTGAACTCCCTTGAGTATATCTCTGCAGTGGAGTATATCTCTTGCGGTTGATGAGGTCATTTGAATATTTATTCAGGCTCTTCCCATTGTTTGCCACTACAGCTGGTGACTTTTGCTGCTCCAACCTGCTCTTACCTCTGCATCATGCAATAGGGCTGACTGAAAAGAGGCTTTGGAGCATACAGTTCACAAAAGGCTGGACATCACAGGGACACACGTAGTTCTCAGTCTCAGAATGGTGAGCTCTCTGGTGCTATTTACTAAACATAGTCTCTTGGTGTTTCCATATGAAGCTTAGAGGAGTCCTGGCAGCTACTGGAGATATTTCTTTATGTTGTTCTTACAGAAACCTAATGGGTGATTTCTACATCTCTCTGGACTTTCATCCACTATTGCAGTTTTCTAAGTATTGCAAACATGAAGTGGATAGCAGGTTCTCCTGCTCCTCAAGAACTGCAGATTACAGTCAGAGACTTTCAACACCTCTGGCCCATGCAGCTGTGAGACTGATAGCAGTCTTGAATAGTTTTGAGGAACGTTGAGATCTTTGCACATTTCACTTCTATATCTAGGTCAATAGGATACCCATTTGCTATGGGAGCATCCCATAGGTGGTATCTGAGATCTGAGCTGGCAACAGTCAATGCAGCTCACGCCTACTTTTCAGGTTGATGTTGAGCCTTCACTAAGGGTTTTGCCAGGGTAATTGTTCATTTCAAAAAGAAAGGTCTGTTTTATTCTTCCTGCCTTCATCAGGAAGAGTGTTCGGCTCCAGGAACCTTAGAAAAATAGCTCCAACAAGTTTTCTCTATTATATACACGTATGCTTGGTGGAAGTCTGTCCCCTGGGGAAATGTTAGAAATTACATTTAACATTGATTTAGTATTTGGATCGGTAGAATTGGAATTCCATCACTTGTTGCCATTCATTGTAATTGTACTTGGTTCTCCTCCTCCCAGAGCTTTGAGATTAGACCTCTGTTCCAGAAAAATTCCTATAACACAGACAAGAATGAATCTACCTCGTGTCTGAAGTGTGGGTCTCCTTTCATTGTGCGCAATGCCTTGTTCTGCTTTTGAGTCTGCTGTCTATCTTGGGAGCAAATGCCACTTGTTCCCAGAATCTGATTTACCACTGCAGTGGGAAAGTTACATGTTTCCTATTTGTATAAGGATGCCACTCCATTCTTTATTTTTTTTGGCTCATCCACGTTGGTAGAGAAAGCATCTTCAGTTGGTGAAGGTAGACAGTCTGAGCCTTGAGATTTTAGTGTCGAGAGGGAAGGAACTTTATTACCAGGGACTTGGACTTGCAGCCACTGGGAGAATATGCTGGGCTTCCCTGTTTGGTGCTCGGAACCATGGTGTACAGAAGTGACTAGTGCAGCTGCAGTCTTTGGTGTCATCAAGATGTCTGCTGTTCATTCTGTTGCTGTGTGTCAAGAGGCTGTCAAATATTGTGACTGGTGCATATGACCTTGAATTCCCCTCAGCGCAAACATGGGCACAGCTGGAAGAAATGACTGGGCATAAAAAGGAGAGTTTCCATGAACAAGGCACAGGAAGAAGAGGAAGAAGGTCTCTTTTCAGCAGCCTCCAATATTATCTTCCCCCCCCCAAGTTGTACCTTAGAGGAAGTTGACACATCCTTTTATCTGGAGGACTTTAAAAAAGTACAAGTAGCATTGTATTAACACTGAGCAGTTAATATTTTTCCCCTCTTCCTGGCTCAGTTTTGATTCCAGGACCTTTGAAGTCTGCCAGTGAAGGATGTGACACCTTTGTGTGTCTGATGGCTGCGCTGATGCTGGACTCAGGGTGAATCCATCCTCTCAAATGCTGGAGGTGATTCTTGTTATTCAGGAGAGCTTGGTTCCTTGCAGTGAGAGAGATTTTCACTGCATGAACTTAGCTGGCAAGGACAAACAGGTTTTTGGTCTTCTGTTGGTAAGCAGAACATGCTCTACTCATGCTCAAGATGTCTTTCTGTCAAGTATTTAAGACTCACACCCACACAGTAATACTTGAGTGGGACTGAATTTTCTTTACTTGATGGAAGGAAATTAAGTTTCCTGCCACTGACTGGAGTTATTCCTCAAAAACTCAATGAACTCGTTCCCCCACCTTAATTCTTTGCCTTTGGATTGCAGGTTAGAAAGAACTGAATGCTCAGAGGGCCTGCCCTCGCACATAAATGTTTTCTACGAGTGGGCCCTTGCCTTGCATCTTTGGTTTCTGTTCAAAAGTCTTAGTGTTGATGACTTAGTCACTCAAGGGCTGAGTGGAAATACATTGCACCTCTTTAGAAAAGCTGTTTGTGGCTAGGTTTGTTTTCTTTTATACTTGCTGCTCAAAGCAGTGTATATATATTTGAGACTATAACATTTTGACAATTGGGACCAAAAGAGAGAGGAATTTATTCCCAAATAATGTAGAATTGCTAAGTAAAATACCATAATCCAAGCTCCCTGAATAACAAGGACTGGGTTTGGTTGTTTTTTTTTTTTTTTTAAATTATTATCTTTTTATGATTGGATTTGATATACTCTTTGGTAAATACATTCAAAAATATTGACACCCTGTAAGGGGAAATATTTGAAGTTTGTTAAACCATAGACCATACTCTCATGATTAAGAGTATGGGGCTCAAAGTGGTGTGTACCTTGTTTTTTAAGTTAAACCAAATTACAGTAGGTCCTGTTTGGACATTACTTTTTGGAATTCCTTAAATGTGTTTCCTTTTTTCAGTATATATACTAAGCATCCAGAACCATGCTTTTTTAAAGTAAAATACAATGCACAACAGCTGTTAAAAATATCCTTCAAAATGATTTTTTTTTACAAAAACATCCTGATCGTGAAATATATATACTTTTAACTTGATTTCCATTGACTACAATAAAGCATTTGAATTCAAATATATTTCTGATTACATCAGAAATTAACTTTTTTAATATGCTTGTCACTGACATAATGTTTAAGCAGCTTATAATGTCTTTTAATTCTTTATAAAGTTTCAAAATGTATGGAGTAGTTGCATTTCATTCTTGCTAGTCACATAATCTGTACATTGAAATTCTCACTTTTGGCTGATTTTGGTATTCTTTTACTTAGATTTTTCACCATGCTCACTGAATTTCAAAGATACCAGACATGAAAACCATCATGAAAACAAACAAAGTAGAGAATCCCAGTAAATTTTTAAAATTTACTGAGGAGCTGGAGCCCAGTTCCAGATTGGTATCTTATCGGCATGCATTGTTTAACAGCTAGATGTGATTCTTTCAGTCTCCCTGTTTTAAATCGGAAACACCACGTTTGTTTAGTTTCTTGTGAGAACTGTTGGAAAGTGACAAGTTGTGATATACCAGTGTAGCCGCGAGGAGGCGATCGAAAACCAGTAAATAGTTAAAGGAACTCGTTAATGTTTGCTTGCCGGATTGTTTTTTCTTAGTGCAAACCTGTTGGTTGTAATTTATTACTTCGTTTATCTGATTTATCCTATCACAGACATGGAGAAAAAGGAGGAGGAACTAGAGCAGCTGAAAATGGATTGTGAACACTTCAGAGCTCGTCTGGAAACAGCCCAGGCAGATTGCATGAGAGAGAAGAAGGTAGATTTGCTGTCAGGATACTGGTGTTTGGATGCTTGAGTTTTAATTACAAAAGCTGTAATGATCAGTTTTTCGTGTTCGTGTCACAAATTACATCCTCAGCCTGAGAAATAATCTGGAATTTCTATTTATACAGTCAAGTAGCAAGTAAATTACTTACTTGTAAGCTTATAATGGATGTTCTTTTCCCCCTTGATATTTCTACAGCAGAAGTGTCAATATAACTAGGAAAAAATGTTGTATGATGGAGTACCAAAAAGTATTCAATGTGTACAAACAGAGGCACCAGCTGACAGTTGGTATTCCACTTAGGTGCATAACTCTTGCATAACTGCATAGATCCCTTTTTAACCTCCATACTGTGTGAGGTGCACTTGTATGGGGCTGCATTACAGGCTTCTTGGCAGGGCTCATTTTGGTGTAAAGTTAAAAATCAACCATTAGCATTGACTTTATATTAACATATTGGAAGGAAAACATTCTGTCATTTGAGAAGATTGTGGTTTATCTGCCATTGAAAGGTCCTTTGCAGAATCAGTTCTTTGAGTTTAATGTAACTATAAGGTATTATCAAAGAGGACAAGAGAAGATAACGTGAGTGCTGCAATGTGCAAAAAAGAAACCAGCTTCTTTTTCGGCTTGCCATAATATGTGTTCCTTTGTTTAGTTTTAATAGTCTCTGTCAATGCACCTATTGATCTATTTGCCACGTACGGCTGTGAGTCAAGGAACAATTACAGGGCTCCTTCTGCTCTGTCAATATTTTATTTAGTGATTATGAGAGGGGAGATTTTTAACAGTGAAGGAATAGCAAGGACTGTGACTTCTCAGACTGTGGGTCTTCTGTAAAGCTGTTGGAGTTTAAGTAGGATCACATAGACTAGTGGCTTAATTTTTGAGAGATGTGTGAGAATCGGTTGTGATTATTTGCTGCAGAAGTTCATTTCCTTGGAGCTGATGGCTATCTTCAGTAGTCAGCAGAAGTTCATTTTAGGTTCTGGAGTTAGCACCTGCCAGTCTTGGGATTGCACAAAGACAGATGAATCTATAGAAATTATTTCCTTTTTGAAAAGGAATAAATGAAGAGTTCAGACAAACAGTTTCAGGGCACATCTGCATGGATAAGTCATTCTGTAGGAAGTTCGGTATGAATGTAAAGTATGATGGAATAGTTGTCTGTATGGATATTCCTTACTTCAAAATAAGTTGTTCTGGGATAGCTGTTGCAGTTTCGCAGTAGATACTTGTTTAGTTTTGCTGTGCACCCAGGTCTTTAGTCTCTGTAAAATTTAATGTTGTGCTTTAGATATTGATGAAGTGGGTCCCACCCTTTATTCATGGCAGGTGGTTTAAGTTTGTGATTTATTCTGGATGAAAATTTTACTTGAAGCGTGGATAGTTTACTAAAAATAAATGTCTCTGTGGACCTGATCAAAGCACTTCTCTTCCTGTCTTTGCTGTTGTGCTTTTCGTCTAAATGGCTTCTGTTACGTGACACAGAGGTGTATATCTGTGAGTGGATTATGCTCAAGTACATTGTGAAATTCTTTAGCTCTTTGGGATAAAAGACGATGTATGTATATGTTATGATTTTTGTCCCTGTTAACCACTTTGTGTGCTATCTTTCATTTCGTTGCTCCTCTGCTATAGGCATCCTTGCGTATAGTTTCTGAATTATTTTCTACTTATTTGTCTTCTGAAGGAAAGGGAAGTGATTCACTGAAACAATCAAAATAAACACATTTTCTGGTTGAGCACTGCCCTTTTAGGGGATCATACTTCAACATTTTGCATTCCAAGCTTTCTGTGCAGTGCTCCGTCACCTATTACGGAATTGCCATGCTTTCTGAACCTGAGCAAAACTTGAAGTGCACATGTTATTCTTGGCTAACATCTTTGTCTGTCTTTTCATGTTTACGTACTTAAGTGCTGCTGTGCCGTGACCCTTTCCTGAAGATGGTGGTGTTGCATAGCACAGCCATTGCTTTGTGATTTGAACTCTCACGAGTGTTACTTCCAGCTAGGTTATTTGCTTTTGCAGGCTCCGTTTATTTTCCTGGCTCTTGAACGTATTGTTTTGTTTTCCTTGCTTCGTACCTTTGTTCTGATGTTGCTTTTGATCTATTAAAAATTCTGGTGTTTTTTGTGCTGTATTGAGACGTTTTCCCAAGACAAGGACAGTGTAGAAAAGAAAGGGACAATATGAAGGTTAGGCAGGAAGATGCCTGACGCACATGGTGGCAGTAAATTATGTAAAAGATAAAATTTGGCTAACTTGTTTAAAAATTATCAATGTATTAAGAAATAAGAGACTTTTCCTGGAACTTCTATGCCTAGGGAACCAGCAGCGTCAGTCTTTTGCATTTATTAAACTGTAAGGTGAAAGAGACTCCAGAGAGTAAATATGCACAGAAATCTGCTTGATAAATTTAATTTGAACTTTACAAATCCTAGCCCGTGTGTTCCATTAGCAGCATGATAAAGCAATGCAAATGAGGCTGTCAGGTGTGATACAGGAAGTTGGGTGGGTAATTCATGACAAACACAGTGCAAGCAGCTTTCTACTGATTGCTGTCATGTTACATAAATTTTCAGAAGAGTTTACGTTTCTATTGTTTCCAAACCCTCCACACAAAACATTGAGGTGAAGCCTTAAAATGACAAGTTACTTGATGGGAATACGTGTATTAAAGTTTTGTTCTGTTCTCTTCTATGTCCATTCTAAAGGAAGTAATTCCTTCTTACTTCCCCAGAATTAATCCCAATAGCTCAACACCCAGGGGAGGCTGGGTTGAGGAGGATGCTCACAAAATGGGTGCCGACAAATTGGGCAGAGCAAGATCCTTCTGTTCTTCAGATGTTGTGTGATCTGTGATTCTCTGTCTTTTTTTTTCTCTCTCCTTTATTACTTGAGCTAGCATAATTTTCCTTGATTGGCCTTTACCTTACTCTTACTCTGCAGCACTCTAATTCCACCCCACTCAGAGTTAGCAGGCAGCCCCCACACACCTTGAGAGACCACAGACTGTGGTATCCCTGCCTGCATTGTCTGCACTAGCTCTGAGAAGTGCAGTGGCTTTGCTACCCCTGTGGCATTTGGTAGGGAGCTAGTAAGACCTAGAATCATACCTAATCTCATGGTATTCTTCTGTTCAGCTTCCCATGTGGTTTGACGGAAGTATTGCCAAGTTGAAAATGTGTTCTGGTCACACTGGGTTGCTGTTCTCTCCTTATGCTTTGTGGCAAGGACCACTGGGCAGCTCACTTATGTGACAGATGAATGAGGATGCCTGTGCTTCCTTGGTAGGAAAGGCACTCCAAACTTCAAACCTTATGTGTGTTTTTCCAGGGATTCTGTCTTACTTTGCCACTGTTGATCATGAATATGCCAATAGAAGAAAGTTTGAAGAGACAACAGTATTTTATCTTAGCTATCCAGCAACTCTATCACCTTCGCTAAGGCAGAAGTCTGTTTTGAAAAACAAAGCAGCCCTCCCTTCCTAAAATAAGTTTCCAGTATCTTTTGTAAGGTGTCTGGAAAGGCTGACATCCCTTCTCTCTCACAGAGATGTGTAGCTATTTGCTTAGGAGGCGTAGAGTTTCCTATCAGACTTCTTCTCTAGGTGCCACTCAGTCTCAGTGAGACACTGGGCCTGACCTTGTGGACAGGCTTCTGGTTACTGTCAGCCTCGGTGATGTACTTACTATGTAGCTATAGCTCAGGATGGAAGGTATGTATCCGCAAGTGCTGTGAGTTCTCCAGCCCCCATTTCATATATGGCTATAATGTTGTTTCTTGTTCTGTCCCTGAGCCTAGAAACGTGATTTGGCTGATGTAAAGTGCAACCAAAATTTCCTTACGCTATTTCAGGAGAAACTAAACTTCTGCCAGCAGCTGAATGAAGCCAAGCAGCAGCTCCTGCAGCAAGCAGAGTATTGCACAGAAATGGGTGCGGCGGTGTGCACGTTGTTGTGGGGTGTATCTAGCAATGAGGAAGCTGTTAAAACCATTCTAGGAGCAGTAAGTATGGCAGGTGAATACTTATCGGTGGTAATGTTGCTAGGCCTTTAAAATAAAGACCTTGCTCTGTAACACACTTTGGTATAAGGATATATTTCAGAAACTAATTGGGAAGCAAAAAATGTTTTCTGAATTGTGTATTATTTGGGAACCATCCATTCTCATTTAAGAAGTGTTGTAACTGTCAAGTGATATGAAGCAGGCTGGGAATAAGTGCAGTAATAATTTTTGTTACTAAGCAAGGATAACCTGTTTTCCGCCACGCACAGTTAAACGGGAAGCAAGGATAGAGCAAGCACAATGTTAAATATCTTCGCAAGCTAGCAGAAGAAGAAAATAATTCTTGGCACATGCAGCAGTTTCCATACCTGCGGAGAGCTTGGAGGAGCTATTTTTGTGGAAGGAAGATAGATCCATCGGTTCTCAATTCCTTCAAATCTCTGTGCTGCCTTAATATTTGCATGAGTCTTGGAAATTTAGAGCCTAGCTTCTTTGACTCTAGTGAGTCTTATTAAGTCTTTGGTGTTAAATATGGAGAGGTAGCTTTTTGGGAAAAACAAACAAACAAAAAACCAAACAAAAAACGCCCCAACAAAATGACAAACCCAACCAAAACCAACAGTTAGAGAAAACAGTACATTACAGCTAACACAGTTTCACTGCTAAATGCAGCTGATGGAATTAGGAGGGATCAGAGGAACAAGCCTGGTAAAAAAATACGATTTTCAGTCTTGTCCCAGCCAACATGAGAAGGAATTGTTGTATTTAATCTGAGGGAACTGATGCCACAGTTTCTTCTGGCTTGATTTTTCAGCAGCATGTTGAACAGCTGAATGAATAGGATTAGTTCACTATAGTAAGAGGTTTTCCAGTTTGTGTGCACCAAAATACAACTGTAACTTTATACTGGATATTTGAAAGCTGTACAGCGATACCTTTTGGTGATAACTTCTGATGATTCAAGATCCAAGCAGCAGCAATTACTAAGGAAAAAAAGTCTGTAAAAACACTGTGTAAAGCAGTTAACGTAGTTTTAAAATGGCAGGTGAGTACTGCAGAGCCCCACACAGCAACAAAACCAGTATGAAATTGCATTCCATATTTCCTGAACAGTTTATAACTGTAAGAGTTGACAATATTCAGTGACTAGCCATTGTTATATGACTCGTGAAACAGTATTGAAATGGTATGTTTCCCACAAACAAAATGCTGGCAGTGATGAAAATTCCCGTTTTTCTACAATATGAGAGTAAAACAAGTATGAAAGTCATAGCAACATTTTTGGGCGTTGTTTCCTTGTGATGGTGGGCATAACATGGTAAGAAACATGCCTGGGTTTGCAGCAAGACCACTAGGAAAAACCTAGATGGATTGTATGGCATTGCATCAACCACAGATTACAATTGAGAGTGAGTCAGATGGTGGAGATTTGTCACACAAAGTCGTTGGTTTGGGTTATTTTTGGACAAGTTGTACAGCTTGTTACATTTCCCCTCTCCCCTGAGAAGGTGCTCTCAATTGCAGATAATGTATGAGAATGTCAAGAGTGCCTTGAAACTGTTGCTCATATTTAAGCACGTGAGGAGAGTGGCTTCAATTCAAAATCACATCATGCCTTAGGGAACAATGCTTAAGCTTTTCTCAGTCTTTGCACAGACACAGAAGTAGGTCTTTCATGCAGTTCTGTAATGCAGATTGATTGAAATGATGTTTGGAACCAATATAGCATTTGTGTCCATACAGATTAGCGAAGTCAAAACTCGAGCTGCAAATCTGAAACATTAACACAAGCAGTTTTCAAGGCAGTGGGGGAGAAGTGCCTACTGTTTCTGCCCATGCATAACCTTTCTAGAGAGAATTTGAAGAACCATCCAGAGAAGCAGCATGAGGAAATTTTCAAGGATGCCTACCTGCGTGTGCTAAAAAAGAAGTAAATTAATTCCATGAGATTGTTTTTGATGTCTTTCAAAAAATAGAACATGATGAGACTCTCAGATGGAAATGCAGACTGGAGGTCTGATTTCAGAACAACATCAAGGCTTGCTTCAACTTGAGAAACTTTGGATCCTACAAGGTGGTCTGCTATTTCAGTTATCTGCTATGGTGACTAATGGCTTTATATTTTATGACAGCGATTTTGCACAGTAACTCATGTTTTCACACGGGTTAATTGGACAACAAAGGGTTCATTGCACCATCAGAGCTCAAGCACTTTTAATGGCTGCTCTCAGAGCTGTCCTTATCTCAGTGTCTGTGGGTGAGGCATTCTTCAGTCCCATGGAAAGTACTGTCAAACTAATAAGAGACTATGTGATGTTTGCTATTTATAAACCTGACTGGTCTCCGCTGCATCTCCTCAGACCTCACCACTAGTTTATTAATGACTATTTTGGAAGAAGGTTCATCAGAGTGGACATGAGCAGCACATCAAGAGACTGGAAAATAGAAAAATCCCCCCCCCCGTGTACCAACTACTTGGTTTGCATAGTACTCCAGATTGTTTCCATGTGAATACGTATTAATATGTATTTTTATAATAGCTTAAACTAGTCTGCTCTGGTAGTCTCTCTTCATTTTCTCCATTTTCCCCTCATACCTTTTGCTTCTTGAACTATGGTGTCTGCTTGTGTTAAAATTGCCACCTTTGAGGTGTGGTATCCATACAAGTATAAAAAGTACATCCAGCACTTGCAGAATGCAATTTTTTCCATTCTATTTCCCCACACTCCCTTCATTCCTGTTATTATGGGCCCACAGTTATCACTTGTGAAGATACTGAGTATGGGCTGACCCTGCTTTTTATGCCCCGTTGCTGGACTCATCTCACAGGAACTGTACATCTTTGTGCTGAGTGTGAAGCAGTGGAGGAATAAATGTGTGTTACCAGTAGCTTTGCACATATTGTGAAAGCAGGAGTTTTGATAAAATATTAAAATTCTCAGTTACTTTGCAAAAAGAATAAATGTTGAGGTATTTCTTGGGCTGTCCCATTGGGCTGCTGCTGGGGATGACTAAAAGTTTCAGCTGCTTCGTGAAACAACTGGAAAAATTATTAAAGACAGTAGGAAACCTGGCATTATGGGCTCTCTGCTATGCTCTTTTGGTTATGAGAACCAGCATCCTCTGTGTGGAACATGTTCCAGCAATGTTTTACTGGTCAGAATTATTAATAAGCAGAAACAGTTCTCTGCATCCTTCTTTGTGGGACCTTTGGCCTGCCCTGCGCTTTGTACCAGGTGGCTGCTTCCTCAACCAAGATACCCCAAAAATGAAGCAGTATTCCAGCTGAAGGGAGAGGACTGCTTAACGTGATTATGGGCTGTACTCCTGTTTGTACTCTCTGGTGTGATGATCATCTTTCTCTTGTGACATTGCTGACTTAAATTCAGCCCGTGACTGAGGAGGAACCTCTGTTTCCTTCTCTAAAGAACGTCTACTTAACCTGTTGTACTCCATTCTCTACTGAGCAAGTAATGAATCCTGTTAGGATCCAGTTGACTTCTGCCTTTCCTCCCCCCCCCCTCCCCGGGTATTTAATTGGTTTTCTTAGAAAATTCATGTCCAGTCACTACACCAAGCTGCTCTCCAGTTGTCAGCTGGGTAGTTTTGACAAAAGCTGTTGTAAGTAGCCCAGGTAAATGTGAAGCACCTGGTACAGCTATTGCAAAGCAGAGTTAACATCCCGACTTGCAAACATAAGCTTTAATTCTACTGTTTGACATACATTCTTGTGAGTTTAGGACATTAAACACAATGGTTTAGTTTTATTTATAAAAGTAGCACTGAGTAGTTTCTCACTTTTTTTTCTGATGTAGTGGTTTCAAATATTAGGGGATTAAACTTGTCACTTAGTGCATACCTTCTATTTTCTGTCTTTTTTTGAAGTAACTGGTTGTTTTAGTAATTTTGAAGATTGTCCAGTTTTACTGTAGCATCTAATAATCATAGCTGCTGTAGTGTGTATAATCTTTCTTTTTTTTTTTTTCTCCTCTGTGCTTGCAGAGTAAAGTACTAAAGTTTTTCACAATCACTGCACAGACCATGGAGAGCTTTGTGAAGTCATTAAGTGAAGACATGAAACAGCAGGATTTGGATTCTGATGAAAATCAGTTTGTATTAGCTTTGGCAGGGATTATAACAAGTAAGTTGTTATCTCTCAGGATAGTATTCCACATCTACTGGGAGTTTGCTATCAAAATCAGGTATTTAGTCAATGATGATATCCTGGGTGGCTTCTTAGTCTTTTAAAGTTCCAGCACGCTTTGTGGTTGACACTTCTGTGAGGCGTTGTACCATCAGTGACACAGGTAAGGATTAGATGGGTAAGAGCCATTTGGTTTCTGAAATTCTTAACATCTGTGTTCAATATGGAGAAAAATGAAGAGAATTCTACTAGTTTTGTATGCTCACCTTAGTTTGTAAACGTCAAGCAGTTTACTTTCTGAACTGCCAATAATGCTAATGTCCTCAAAATGTATGAGTTGCAGATTGTGGGAGTGGATAAGGACCATTTTAAGGTATGTGCTCAGCATTTTGTTGCCCTGAAATGGACATCACCTTTACTATCCTGAGTCTATAGTGCTAAGAGAAGTACAACTTCCATACTAAGTGTTTCTTTTTAGGGGCAGAAAATAAGTAGAAAGACAAAGGTACATCTTCGTATGGCTGTCCTTGGCTTGGAAGGCTGCGAGAAAGGCTGTCATCTGCTTTTTTGTGAAACTGTGCAACTGTCAAATTGACACTAATAACATGGTGCAAGATAGATGAAGCAGGGGTATTTATACAAATCGTCGAATCTTGCATTAACAGCTTTTTTGAACATGTGATTTTAGGTGTGGTGCCATTAAAAACTGTAATAAAAAGTAATAAAAAATTTCTGTACTGAAAGAGTGGTGAGGCATTGGAACAGACTGCCCAGGGAAGTGGTAAGGTCACCATCCCTGGAGGTGTTCAAAAAACATGTACACGTGGCACTTCGGGACATGGTTTAGTGGTCATGGTAATGTTAGGTAGACAGTTGGACTTGATGATCTTGGAGGTTTTTTTCAACCTTAATGATTCTGTGATTAATCCCCTGTAGGAAGGCAGGATCCATTTCTCTCCAATTGCTTCATTGAATAGCAAAACAAAAAACAAACAGCATAGCAAAAGTAAAGTCTGAACAAAGGAAATTATTTAGAAGCTGGGTGTGGGTGGTGAGATTCTGCCTGAGGGGGAGTCAGTATGGTGGAATGAAATCTTACTTCACTGAAGCTGATATATTTTTTGCCAGTGAATTTGATATTACTGAGATTTGTCTCTGTTTCTGTAATTTGGGGAAGAAGGTTGCTGAAACTCAAATGTGATAAAGTATACAGTCAGATGAATGATTTAGAAAGTGCCAGTTTAATCCTTCTAATTACACTGTAAAGTACTATACCACTAAAAAGTATCAGAAGAACACTGAGGAGGTGGACGTGAAGTGCCAAGTATTCAGAAGTTAGAAAGCACTGGAGCAGAAGTTCTTGGTGCAATCTTAACACAGCCCAGTGTGCATGAATATGGTGGTAACAGTCTTTAATTATATGCTGTGTCCATAGCAGCTTTGCTTATTCCAAGGTTAAAAAAGGCATCCTGATGTACAAGCATAGGAGAGAACACGAAGCTGCATGAAAGTGTAGGAGCTGTATCATGCAGCAGACCCCCAAACTTGTCCTGAGTGGGAGGCCAGGGATCCAGGCTCTGTCACTAGTTACATAGATTGATTCTCAGATTTGGAAGAGGTTTGACCGGTTACACAGTACAAAGAAGCTGGGATTGCTGAAAGATAGCTCTTGCAGGTAAGGATGACCTAAAACATGAAATAAGCAAAAGGGAAAATACAAAGTCTGCTTTGGAGAAGTAGCCTTTGGAAGTATTTTTACTTTTTTTGGTTTGTGCATGAATAATTCAGTGCTTGTGTGGAGGTAGGAAAAAAGAGCTTTTGAGTAGATGTCCACGAGAGTTTTGGTTGTGTAATGTGCCAGGTATATTGGATTGAGCGATTGTAAAACAATTTGCAATCTCCTTTCTTTGAAGTGGTCAGCTTTGCTTCAGTCCCAGAGTGTTTGCAGATGCATCCAACCTTTTGTTTCATAATTCACTGTGTTACTATTAGGATACTGGCCACTCTTGAATAAATATTTTAATTACCAAAGTAGAACTGTGAAGGAGTTTGACCACTATAATTTGCTGCTTCGGTATTTGCTATGTAGATGAATATGCTTTGGTGTTTATATAGATGTCATAGGTCTTTCTTCACAGCTGACTGGTTTTTTTTAGTGGTACTGATAATTAGCATAAACTTTTTGTTTGAAACGTGATTTTTATGGTGCTTGTTTTGTTTTCTTTCACAGATGTGGCTGCACTGGCATGTGGCCGTGAGTTCTTGGTTAGCTCGAGTCGTGAGTTACTGGACACAATGATACACCTCCTGGGAGACCTGAAGCCAGGACTCTGTACCAAATTTAAAGTGTATGATGACTTTTTTTTTTCACTTCCAAATGAAATTCATTAACTTGCAATGTGGGTCGCAATGATGACAGTAGTTTTCTCACTCTCCAATTATTTCCTTTCCTGGAGATGAAACATAATTTTTGGAAACAGTACTTTACACAGTAGTATTCCTTGCAGATAAATCAGTCTTGTCTACAAGGCTAGCTTCATCCAGCTGTTGTGTCTCTTAAGCACCATAATACTGTAGAGATGGGCAGGGGTGCACTCTTCTGCCTTAGAAGGAGCTCATGAGGTAAGGGTCAGATAAGGAGGGTGTGAGGTCAAGTTTTAAAATAGAGAGGATATGGGAAATGTGGACTCATTCCCTTCCAGTATGGAGACTGTAAAACGCTACATCTGTTTAGTGAAGAAAGTGAATTATGTATCTGCTAAGAGGAAAAAATTAAATTAGTTTATTCTACTAAGAAGCCATAAGCACCATGCACTTATGTTTCTAAAAGGTAAAGCCTATAAAGGGACCTTCTGATACAGAACTGTAATGAAAAGGCCGTGTCACACAGTTCAGATGCTGGAGAAATTGTACTTTTTATCTGATGGAGAGATGAAATAAACTGTCATCTTTGCCTTTTCTCAGAGCTGTTATAAGCTGAGGGTATATGGCTTTGACTGAGCAAATTATCATGGTTAATGAGTACTTGCACATCTACTAAGCTGTGGGCACTTGCCCCATACACCTGGTTCATTTGTTCATGAAGATGGCTTAAGCCCGTGTGGTGGATTTTGTTGGTTTTTTTCATAAATGGGAGTCCCACAAAAACTAAGAATTCATACCCAAGCCAGCTGTCACAGCTCATCTGTTTCTCTAAATGCACACTTTTTTTTTTTTGCAAAGCCCCAACTAAAAGATTTGTATGAGATTCTCAATTTAAGAAAAAAAAGGTAATTTTTGCATTTATGTATGTAACAAAAAAAAAAAAAAAAAAAGAGGACTTACTCTGTTTCAAAATCTGTACAAGGAAAAAAAAAAGTGGGACTTTATTTTGAGGGGAGGAGGAAGAGGAAAGTATTCCTAAACACACACACACACACTCTGTATTTCAAGTGAATGTATGTCTGTGGGTCCAGATAAATTATTTTTGGTAATTTCAGATCATATTAATGTAATTGGATTTGAGGGCCTTCCTTTTGAATTGATTTTTTACGTAGTTTTTAAATTATATTTCAAAATCTGCCTGCTTTGCAGAAGAATTACACAGGGAGATATAAATTTGGCTGTCACACAGCAATATCGATAAGATATACATAAACCAGTCCCATGAAGTGGCTAGGGATTCAACAGGGGCCAGCCTCTTAGGCTAACAAATTGAGTAAAGCTTGAAAGAGAGGTTGCAGAAGGTGTCTGATAAGTGAGAAACGTTAAGCACGTGTTACAATAGCTTGAATGCAGTGCAGTGATAATGTTTTCTGATGTTCCACAGAACCAGCGGTTTTTTTTCCTTACTCTGAACTTCCCATTTGTTAAAAACCTGCTTTATTATGACATTAGAGCAAACACCAGAGAGATTTCTTCATGGCCTTGTCATGGAAGAGCAGATTCCCAAGTGGCTCAAACATTTTAGTGCAAAATATTTCCCATGTGTTTGTCTTTCATGTCTGTGGTCAGGTTCCTTTTTGTCTACGAGCCCCGTACATGCCTTGTCACTCACTGTTAAGTTCTTAAAACCCATTAGTAACACTGGATCTATTTCCTGTCCATTTTAGGGATTTTGCACTCTCCAAGCCCAGCAAAGAAGGGTTTGGGTGTTTGGTTGATTGGTTTGTTTTTAAACTGTTCTCTGCATTTAAGGTTTTTTAGCTGCTTGTTAATCTTAAATATTTATTTATCAACATTTTCATAAGCAGGTGTGTCAGAACAACTCCCTTTTCTCCCTACTGTAAGGAACATAAAGAGGTACAAAATGAAAGAGAATTGTGAGATAAAGATCCGATTGTTAACAGAAATTGTAGTAAATCTTCAGTTGTAACTCTGGAGTCATCATAAATAATATTTACACACACACTGTCTAGACAGACACGGTTTTAAAACTATACCTCATGGATGAAAGTGTCTATATGTTATTTTGGAAATGCAATATGATTTTCTCAAAACACAACCATGGTATTGCACGGAAGGGCATCATCAACTTAAAATCTAATCAGTTGAAGAAAAAATTTGGCTTACCATTTTCGAGGATGTGTTTGTCATTTGCGCAGTTTTGAGGTTTTACCATTCTTTTCTAGCTTTTATTCGCAAAAATATTTTTCTTGTGTGATGAATCAGGGGAAACTGTGAGTCTAATTCTACACACAGCAGTGTCAAAAAAAGTAAGCTGATAGAGAGGAGTTCTCTTTCCTCTTCAAGTTCTAGCAATCCTCTGTTTTACCGGTATTGGTAAGTAAATAAAAGCTTACAGGGAGAAGCTGTCATTTATTCTAGCGCTGCTACACTATCCATTCTAGTCTATAAGTGTGTATTAAATATATCCAAGGCATCTACATGAGTGCTGGGACTGAAATCCCTTGTGTGTCTTTGCCTTTATGAAACAGCAGCTATATGAAAGACTGGGTTTTCTTCTCGTTGGTATAGGGTTTGTTCGACATTTGTAATTGTTAGGCACTCAATAAACATTTACACAGTTGTTCGTAGCTATAATTAAATTGTTAGGAATATTCAGCTTTGCTTATGTAGCATTTGAAAGTAGCCAGTAAAAATATGTACTTTAATACGTATTAGTACATTTTATGTACTAATCCCATGTATTAAGCAGATGAGAAGAGGCTTTAGCTGTGCTTTTAGTTCTAGATTTTAAAGAAGGCATTGACAAATACAGTTGTACATGTTGTTAATTAAATTTACCTTGCCTAAATAGGAAGACTACGAAGTCTATAATTAAAAAGCCCTTCATATTAAAAAAAACCAAGCACAAAACAAAAGCAAAACCAAAAAAACCCCAAAACAAATAAATAAAAAATATTGGTTATCCAGTAATTATGTGTATCAGGTTTGCTTCAATAAGCACTCTTGCAATAATTATTGCAAAAAAATACTTGGAATGTGCAAGTACTAGAGGTAAAGGTGATACAAAGCACCCGGAAATGCTCAGGTAAGTGAGTTTAATTACTAATAATATGCTATTACATTTGCTTGTGGGGTGGGCTCTGTCTTCTTCCAACACTGCAAAACCACAGCACTTCCCTGGATCACCACCACCAGTCCCTTTTGTCTGCACAAAGCAAGCAAGTGAAATAAAAATGCAAACATAGCAGTATCTTTTTTACATCACATTATTTCCAAGTGCAAGTGTCAAACAGATTAAGAATGAATGACATTATCAGAAATGTTAATAGTTTCCATTATAAGATACTATTTTACTGATAATTTTCATTCTGACTGATTATAGGCTGTGCTCCTTTGTCAGGGCTAGGGTTGAGCTGGTTCTCTGCCATGTGCCTGTAGCAGAAGGAGAAAGTCTGGCTTAGGAGGGAGTGTGCTATGCTGAGCTGGGACAACTAATTCCTCTTCCCTCCTTCAGGCCTGTCCCCTTCTTCCAAGTGCTTCTGTAGGCATAGTAACTTCCCTTGCCAGCACAGAGAGACTACATTGGTGCTTGCTGGCTATATACTGCATATGTTCCAGCTGGCAGGAGGGAAAAGGAGGATGCTTGGAAGAGGATGGCATAAACACTGTGTCTGTATTTCTGCCGCCTGAAGGGTCAGTGTATAGAAAAGCCGGTGTGGCACAACCAATGCAGCAGAGACTTCTTTGACGTTGTTTCTGATACTCGGTGTACACTTTTGCTTTCTGTGTTTCCTAGTGGCCCTTTTATTTGTCAGGGCAAACAGCTTATTTGAGATGATCATCTGCCCAGTGGGGGTTATCACTATGAAAGCTCTATTGCATAGGTTGTGTGGTCACATAAAGCCAAGCCCTGGTTTTGCACATCTCACGTAATGAATCTCATGGAGTTTGATGAGACTTTCTTACTCTCACATGGGATTTTTGGTTTTGTGTTCAAAATACACGTTTTAACAGTAGAGACAAGGTTTTGCACAACATTGCTTTATATGTAATTTGAGAGTTGGCTTTTTAATGAAAGTACAAATAATTAGAATAGAATTCTGCATCGGTACATATGTGGTGGAAATAGCAAAAGATGCCAACACGTGCAAAGAAATCGAAAGACGTGTCTTTTTTATATTTTAATTCTAGGCTAATGCTAATGTCACTTTACAATGTGAGTATCAACATGAAAGGCTTGAAGTACATCAGTGAAAGTCCAGGTTTTATTCCTTTGCTTTGGTGGCTGTTGAACGGTAAGTTGCTCTAAGAACCTTGTAAATCGTGACTTTGGGTATTGTAGATTGGCAGTAGGTTGTTGCAAATAACAAACCAGTAATTTTTATCTGTAACCTGATTATGTATGGCAAACTAAAAGTAAGCAAAAATGGCAAATAGCTAGAGGGAGAAGATGCACATTTCCCACAACATTTTTGGCACTATATTTAGTATTCCTTTACTGTAAAATTTATAGAAAGTAGAATTAAAACTAGGGAATTTGATGAAGTGCATTTAAAAAAGCCACCTGTGTTTTCAAATACCATCTTTAAAATAAACCCTGAGGTGAAACTGTATCAGATCATTACCATTTAACAAAAGAAAATATGACTCTGTTCTGACACATTCTGGGGAAAGAAGCCAACCTCTGTAACTACGCTTACCTGTGACAAAAGTGACCCCTTCTACAGCTGAAGAGAGGCCTTGTGCTCTAATAGGATTTGAGCTTGCAGGGCTTGAGTACTATTCCCAGTTTTGCCTTTGGCCAGTGCAGGACTTCAAGGACATCAGGGACCTGTGTTGCCACTGTCAGGTACATGAGTGACATCACAGCTCAGCTTCTTCAAAGGCTTCAAATCCCTGCGTAGGAGCCAGCAGAGATTGACGTTGTCAGTGTGCGTTGGACTTGGCTGGCAGTTGTGCGCACAGCCTGTAAAGGACAGCGAGGACAGCAGTAAGGACAGAGCCATGACACTGTCCTGCCTATAAACTGCTCCTGGGTTGCCCTGTCTTGGCTTCCTCAAGTTTTTGTGGCTTGTCTTTGAGAAGATTTTGGCAGACAGTTCATAGGACGGTGGGAGGTTATAGTCGCCTCAGCACTTTGTGCTGCTATGCAGAACCCTGTTGTAATCCTACTAGTAAATGCTAACAGCAGCTGAAGTGAGAGAGGTTCCATCTGCTTTTTCAAGGAATTAATTTCATACTGAAATTCTGGAAAAGTTCTGTTTTAGTCTAGTAAGCGGGAAGCTACTTGTATTGCTTACAGTTCCCTCAGCTATTCTACAGAAAATGTAGGTACTCAAGGTTTTCACCAAATAATTTACTGGTCTACAATGCCATAGGCTCACTCTTCTAAGGTCTCAGAAGATTAAGTAATCCTTGTAAGACTGTTGGCAAACACCCATTTTACAGTTGTTTTTTTTTTAAATATAGTTTGAGAAAAATTATATTCTCAGAGAACTCTGAATACATAGTCCTTTGTTCTCCTGTGTTTAGAAATGTAACATATGCTAGTCCAGATTTTCCTTTTACTTCATGCTTAGCTAATATAAGCATAACCTGTTCTAGAAAAAAAGCAAAACAGAACAAAAACCACCACCAAGCCAACAACACAAATCACCCTCCAAACCCCTGTCTGAGTTGCCAAATATGCCCTTCTAAATGTTGTGATAAAGAAGCTGATCATTTGATGCGGTCTGTTGTTCGAAGAAAGCTCCTAGGTCACCTAAGAGGATGAAATCTGGCACATTTATGATTAATTTGCAGCTGCTAATGGAAATAAGAAATGGAAAGGGTACTCTGCATTTTGAAAGTGTTAACTGTGTGTGGCTGGCTTGTAGAAGGAAGGACAGGCATGGCTAATTCCTTCACTTTTTGATAATGCAGTTCTGCAGCTGCAGCAAAGGAGGGAGATTCTCGGACAAATCACATCTGCTGGTTCAGATTTCCGACTTCAGAGGAAGTCTGCTTACTGTCTGGGGGTTGGCTGACCAGTGTGTTTATCAGATGAGAGGTTGGATCCAAGACCCGACCTTGTTCCCATCACTTTGTATGAGATTGCTATAGTTTTCTTTACATTTATCTATTTCTAAATGTTTCACTTGCAGTACTCATTAGCTTCCTCCCACTTTTGCTCTTCTCCTGTATCTGTGGCTAGCATCTTCAGCTTATAAACACCTGGAGCTGCTACAGCATAAGGTCTTACAGTTTTTTCTGTGCAAGAGAGTGGAGCACTACACTCTGCTTGCAGAGTATCCTGTATAGGCTGCCTTCCTCCAGGAAGCTTTTTCAACAACTGTTTTGATTAAGGCTTATGAGATGAGTCAGCTTTCCAGAGTTCTGTAAGCTTTTATCAGCATTCCCACTCAGAGAGGCCCCAGGAATCATCCTCTGACTTTTTTTTTTATTTAGTATTTTCAGAGGACCATCCTGTTTTCTTTTCCATCGTCAATCTACAAGTGTCTGTGACCTCAGCCCTTATATCAAAGCCGATTTTCTTCCGCTGGCTTGTATGCAGCTGATAAATCTCTCAGATTCCTTTTCTGAATTCTTAGTTTCTGTCCAGTCTTGTTCCTTGAAGAATGTCCTTCCCATTAAGTGAGGGGAGCAAATCGTCCACTTGATTTTCTTTATTCCCCTTTGTTGTATCTGAAGCAAAGAGGCATTTGATTGAGGTTGTCTAGCAGATTTTTTTTAATGAGACAGAAATATGGCTTGACATTGAATAGATGGATAGTAAGAGAAAGGAGGAAAAACTAGTAAAGATTTCTAGGGCAGTAAGAATGTTAATAGCAAACTGGGTTCATCTGTCCTACTGTCTTTAGAAAATTTGTATGAGTCAGTCTGACTTAACGCTGCTAATAAGAATTCTTACTAACTCTTTTTGTTGGAGGTTATACTGACAATAGGAGAAAACCAAATGTTTGACACACTTTTTGAAGGTAATGCAGATCTCTGTAGTTCTAGCACTTTATGAAGCAGCATTTTTTTATTTTTTTTTTCTCCTTTTTAAGCACCATCTGGAAAATGGGCATCCTTTAGTAAGCAACACTAAAGAAGATACTCTGATAGCTTACGTCGCTGTTGTTGTCTTGCGTAGGTATCAGCTATGCCTATCTATACCTTCCTAGCCTGGTGCCAGCATAAAGCACGTGAATGATGACTCAGACTTCTGGCTGTGGAGCAGCTTGTGGGATCAATAGAGTTCTCTTCTTGTGGAGCACCATTTGTTTGCAGAGCAGCTGTTCTCATCTTGGAGGAAATAGGCAGCTTCAGTTTGCTCCATCAGCTGCTGTCCTTTTCTTGATGTCTTGGCTAAGGGTTGTACATAACTTTGAGATTTAAAGAAACCCTGTCCTCAGCAATAGTAAAAGTTATATAATTTTGGGTAGATATGCTTCTGAGATTTGTCAGCACTCTTTCTGGTGCTTCACATCTACAGATGCAATAAGACTTTCATTCTGTAATCCCCAAAGAGGTAGACTGGGACTTTTGTCAGGAAACTTTTGAAGATTAGAAGATGCAGTTAGCTCAGGTATTAATAATAAAGACTAGATGTATGGGGTTTATTTTTGATCATACAGAACATCTACCAACAAATAGGTGGTGGAGAAAATGTCTCTAGGCTCTTCTCTGTTGTTTTTATTTGTTTGTTTGTTTTGTTTACTATCCTGCATCTTTATTTTGGTTTTCCCCACTTTGAATGCTGTTAAAAAAATTGCTCTCCTTGGATACGTGAGAAAGTGTGGAATTCAGAGAGGCTATGTCAGTGACATTTCTCATCTATAGATGAGAAATTGCTCCAGGTACTTCATTAAACAAAAGAAAACAAGAGAAGCATGACTAATTTTAGGTCTTGCCCTTCAGTTTCTTCCATCACAGTTCTACACAGAAATCTAACTTTGTTTATCCAAATTCTTTGCAAATGACGATATCTATTATAAATGCCTGTATGAAGCACATTCTCATTTTGCTAATGCTGCCTGCAGCCTTCAATATTTGCTTTTCATGACTAACCCCAAAGGTTTTTAATGCCTTGCTTTTCTGTTTAAATTAGTTATGGCTGTGAGAGTTTTTGAAAATT
>JAAGNO010005715.1:8417-34417 GCA_033439905.1 Ceryle rudis | reverse complement strand
ACTGTGGACCTCCTTGAGTCTTCCTCTCCCATGAAACACGTAGAGTTTTGACAGTTCGTGGATAAAAAAAAAAAAAAGTCTCTAAATAACAGGTAGTGGTCCAAAACTTAAAAGTGTGTCAAAGCTTTATTTACAAAGTTGGACAATGGGTGACATACAGAACACAGTATGACACTATAAGGTGCTGCTGCAATTAAAGACTGGTTAACATACGCTTTTTAAACTCTGGTTTTCCTTTGCTGTAATGTCTTGCTTCAGTCTGAAACTGTGGGCTACTAGGAAGTTTTATTGGTTCAAAATCAAGAGTTCAGTGTATGCTTTGGAAAACCCTGGCTTTAAAATGTTGCTTTTTCTGGATCCTTTTCAAAAAGTTTGGGATTCTTCTGTGTAATAATTGATTAATTGCATTACTGGCTTGCAGGAGAAAAGGTGGTTCACACGACCAAAGCACAAGTTTCACGTGCCTTGTTCAAAGTCTGGAGTTACTCTGTTCTTGTCATTTCCTCTGTTGCAGAATCTGAGTTTCAGTGAAGAAGAAAACATGGGTTTGGTGTTGCTTTTTGATTATCAGAGGTACTTCAGATCTCTAACCATGTAGCTGAAAGCAAAATGTGACTCATGCTGAGCCTTCTCTAAAGATAAAAAAATCTATTTTAAAAATCCGTAGAAGAAAGCACCTGTTTACTTTATGGTATCAGCTGCACACTTAAAATTGAACTTTACTCATTTCAGTTTTATATACTGTGTTCAGAGCTGCTGAAGTGATGTCACTTTGCTGGCGCTTCTGGGAAATACTGGCTTTTGTATTTTGTACTGATGATGAATGAGATGCAAAGGAAAAACAAATGAGGATCCCTAAATTGTTTCCTGTAACTTCAGAAGTTTAACTATGTAATATACTGCCTCACCACTTCTTCATGTGGTATTTTAGTTAATGTTTGGGTGGGACTATGAGCTGGCTGAAAAGATACTGGTAGAGGAAAGTCTGAAGGCTGACCTTCCCCTGTGGCTCTGTGCCCTGTGCTGAGTGGCAGGCATGGCAGTATGAGTGGCCTGGCATGTCTGAAGGCAACTTGGAAATCTTGGATGAGAATGGCAACCAGCTGCCCAATTCCTGAGGCAAGCTTGTGTTTGGCTGCATACCAATGCTGGCCTGCTCCTAGGAGCTGGTGACAAAGGTGGTGAAGTATAGTTCAAGACACTTCATCCTGTTATGGTTGTTCCCTCTCTTGAGGGAAGTCAGTCAGAGGAAAAATGGAAGAGGATGGCAATTTGGTCATATGGCCACAAGTGAACTTTCATATGATTCAATTTCAGCTGCTTGCACCATTCATTTAGCTGCTCCTTTGGCTTAACATTTGCACTTGTGATATGCACTGATTAGCGCAAACTGGACTTCAGAATTGATAAGATTTTGCAGGTCTTGCAAATGTTGGGTGATTCATCTCCTCACGTGCTTCTAGTCCTTTTAGGATGCTGGAGGTGAGTAAACAGGAGTTTTACTGGGTGATAAAGAACCTCAGTTTCCTCTGTTATTCCTGCCCAATGCATCTGCTACAAGTTAAGAGATGGAGCATGGCTGCCCCTTCCCTTCATAGCATCTAATTTGCAGCTGCATCTGGCCATGTCCGTGTTGTTTTGTAGGTCATTTTCCTGATTTGCATTCAGGAATTTTTGCAGCTGCTAGTTGCTTCTCCTACATGTGAGTTATAAGCTACAGCTGATAAGTAATCAGAAAACTCTTGAGGTCATACAGATTTTAACTTCTCTAATGCTTTATGATGACCTTTGCAACCTATCACTTCCTTGGTCGGGAACCTTAAAAAGACTTTGACCAAATGATAGTTCCGTGTGTAATATATAGGACTGTAATTTTTATTGTGGGTGTGACTGCACTTAAACCACTTCTAATGCCAGGTGCTCAGTCTTTTTGAATGTGTGTTTCTGTGCTGTTGGGCTGCAGTCGTAAGAGGCAACAACGACTGAGGGCAAGGCTGGTGTGGGCATCTGCAAGGGCTGGGGAAGGGCAGGATGTGCGACCCAAGTTGTTCTGCCAGGTGGATGGAGAAGGTCAGGTTCCACTGAGATGCATAGATGGCTTTCATGCTACCTGGGTCTGAGGCAGAGGAATGGGTTGGGTGTTAGGAAATCAAGTGAGCAGTTTGAAGCTCTCTGCAGAGAGATAAATGCCTCCTTTCTTCTGTAGCTGTATTGCTGCTAGGGTCAAACAAAGTGCACCAGTCACCCTGTATTAGCACAAAACAGAAAATGGAGAATGTAGGGAAAAAAGCTCATTCTTATGCCTGCACCCCTTCCTCCTGAGCAGGATCTGTGGCATCCAGAATCAATTTCAGGGGCACTTTGGCTTAGCCATGGCATGTGCAAAAGCTGATTGATGCAACAAGCCCCTTGCTGCTTGCCAGCATACTGCAGCTTTACCAGACAGCTTGCTAGTGTGGTTCCTTGCATTTTCACAGTTGTTGTAGGGCTCAGTGGCACCTCTGATGCAGCACAAGGATAGATCTTCAGGAGGGCTTCTGCCATTGTCTCAGCCTGTGGGTTTTCAAGAGCTGCTGGCATGAGAAAGAGGACGGTGGGCATTCAGAGCCCAAGAAGAGTCAGGAACTGCCTGTAAGAAGAAAGTTAAGTCCTCCGGGTCACTGTGATGGGAGTCTGGATCTATGTCAGTACCCCTAGGCATGTGCCAGAAAATTTAATGGGAGGTGGAAGATTTACAAAGTGAAGCCATGGTGATGGCAAGAAAAGAGAAATGTGAGGAACAGGTCTTCAGGCTGGTCTAAGCAGGGAGCAGAGTGCTGGGGTGCGGAGGGCAGGGAGGCCTGGGACCACTCAAGGCAGCGCTGTTCTTGCTGCCAGCTGTGAAGCTCCCAATGGGGCTTTACTGGCCTGGCATGAGGGATGCAATAAATGGGAAATAGTCTGATTTTGGGTGGGTGGGTGGAAGGCAACTTCTGCTGAAAGGGAGGTTTCCACAGAGCCAGCTTGCTGGTGGGGGTCAGGGGTCAGCAGGCCAGGAGGGAACTGTGGCATGGTTATGAGGAGCTTGCACACATAGCTCTGCAGATCCAGCAGGCCTCACTCCATCTCCATCTGCCTCCTCAACTGCTTTTAAACACCTGGGGCCTGAGCTGAGTGGGTGTCAGCTCACTTTGGTGCACCGAGGGCCGACCCTCCACACTGCCATTGACAGCACTGAGAGGAAACATCAGGGAGATTTTTTGGTGAAAGGACCATGTTGCATGTGGGTTAGCTGTCTGAAGCTTTTCTGAAGCCAAATGTCTCTTGCCTCCACAGCATGAATGGCCATGAAAGAGGGTTATGATGAGCCTTAATCAGCCCAGCAGAGCCCTGTAATGACTGTAGCCAGCATCCAGGCACTCCTGACACCATACCAGGCTGTGGCTGGACCCCACTTCTAGCACTATATCCACTGCTTGAAAGTAGGCTGGGTACCAGTGATGATAAGAGGGAGTGAAGTCTTTGAGGAGGCAACCAGCAGGGCAGTGCAGAGCGGCTGAGTGGGATGGGGTCAGACATGCCCAGCCTTTGAGCAATGCTTTGGGCTCTTCTCCAAGCAGTGGGACAGGCACGTTTCTGCCCAGGAAGGGAGCATTGTCACATGTGATCCTGAATGAGTTTCCTGAGCTGCCTTAATTTGAGGAGGTGGCTGAAAGCACCAGGGCCTTGCCTCTGCCAGAAAGTGGCAGTAGCATTATGCAGGATGCCTTTTCTGAGTAATGAACCTGGAGCAAAGGATGAGGTGACCCTCTGGAAGGGCAGGCAGGCGCTGTAAACCTGAGCACTGGTGAGCCAAGGCTCTCCTGCTGGCCTACCCACAGTCTCCTGCCCACCCCAGCAGATCTTGCTGGCACTGGAGGTGTGCTGGTAGACCTGCTCCAAGGGAAAATAGGAGACTTCTGGGTGATCTGTAATGCATAATGGGCCCGTAGTCACACCACCAGTGTGGCAGATGGGCAGGTGGTTAGCTCCACTCTGCATGTGTAGGCTTGCCATAGTGCTTGCAAGATCCCCATCATGCATGTACAGAAATCCGCATATTCTTGTGACTGGCTTTTGCATGTCACGGTTTGGCTGGGTGCAGCTGCATTTTGGAAAGTGCAGTGGATGCTTCATTCTGTGACAGGCACAAAGAGACACGGAGCTCTCCACACACTCGGAACTTGTTCAGCATCAAGAAGCTACCGATAGCAATTACTGTTCTTCCCAAATGTGTCCTTTCTTTTCTTTTTATTGTAACTGTTTATTCCTTCAGAGTGATTTTGATGAACATCATTACTACCATGTTGCAGCAGAAGCTTAATGTCTTTGAAATATGAGTAGGAGTGAGTCACCCTTGTTCCAGCAAGGAAGCCCCTTCAGGAAGCGTCTCTAGCAATAATGTCCTGCGCAGCCCTGATCCACTGCCGAGCTATTCAGCTTTAACAATGCTGACAGTGTGTAATACTGCCCCGGAAACCTTCGGAGATTGCATGTCAGACACAGGCAGTGTCTCCAGTGCCCAGGCAGCTAATCTAGCAGCAGACAGGGCTCGGGTAAGGAAGCCAAGGGAAAGGAGGTACCCTCTTGGCTGTAAATAGCAAGGGACTAAAAGATGCTGGAGTCATTTCATGGGCACCAATGGCAACCTGGAACACAGTCAGAAAAAAAGTGAGTGCCTCTGGGGACCTTAAAGTCAGCTGAAAAGCTGAGCTGCTGAAAACAATAGTGCTGCTGTAAGTGGCCTTGGGAGAGGGGAGTCTTCAAGGGCAGATTGTGAGTCTGAGAGAACAGTGAAACTGATGTGGAAGCTGCCACAGAGGAGGCAGCTTTTGAGTGATGTCCTGAGCCCATAACAGAAAGTGCTTGATGTCCCACAAGCCTTGGGTCCGGAATGATACACGTTTTTCAGGACAGAGAAAGGGAGAAAGTGTATTTGCCATAAATTTTTAATTATAATGGCATGTTCTGTAGTGATAGGTGGTTTCTACTGTATAGGCTATCTACAGCAAGGGGTGGTCCACTGGCAACCTTTTCACTGATAGGGCTGTCATGAGTAGCACAGGGGAAAGGACTGGAAAAGGTTTCTAAGGCACTGCCCTAATGCTACAAAAAACCAAAACATTACTACACAAACAGCATTTCTGTTGAAGTGCTCTGCTGCTACTAAATTATAGTTTCTTAGACCTGTATTTCAGTTTCCTTGGGCACAAGGAGATTGTACAGCTTGTACTCCACTGGTAGCCAGGGGATACTGTCTCCATAGTTCCTGCTGGGGCTTTAGATGTAGCCCTCTGGGATGAGGTAGGGTGTAGCTGCTGAGCTTATCTGGGACTCCAGGGATGTGAATTTGGCTTCATGTGCAGTCACAGACCTCCTGTGTTCCCAGGTAAGCCCCATGGATCAAATTTGCTGGGGTGATGAGCTTCTGTTGGAGCATTCCTGATCTCGGAGTATGCTGGAGGGTTCAGTCCTCTAAATTACATCTCTCTTTGGTTCTCTTTTCATGTAACCCCCTTCTTTTCTGCCTTAGCCTGACCACTTTTCTTTGGGTTGCAAAAGTTTTTGAGGTAAGTATCTAAAGTGTCTGTCAGACAGAAAGGTGCTGGCATCTTGCTTGGCCTCTACTGCAGTCTGAGTAATGGGTACTGGAGGGAAGGAGAAGAGGGAGCCTAAGGTGTTGAGGATACTTAGGCTACTGATGCCAGTCTCCAGCTGCTTTCCAGCTCAGTTAGTTGTGTAGCTGTCATGGCCCTTCTGCTGACTTGATAGTCCTCCCTTGGGCAATGAGTGAGACCCATGCAAGCTGCTAATAGGACCCATATTTCCAAAGTCATACTACTCCTTTACAGCTCAGGAAATGTTGCTCCTGCCAGGTTATAGAGAAGTCAGTGGACAAGAAGTCCAGGGGCAAGCGGCTCCTGCCTATCTGCAGCCTGGCTTGCACACAGCTGTCTGAATTTGGGTGGCATGAGCTCTCTTGGACTCATGCTGTGAAAGCAGGGTGTGGGTGCCAGGAGAAGCAGCAATTATATTGCAAGAGGGGCTAAAACTGGTATTCCTGCTCTTGCCACCGTAGTTTATGGGAGGGGGAAGTACTCCAGCCCAGTGCTCCTTGGCACCTCCAGATAGGAGACTGCTAAGATCCTAAATGAGGATCCTAAGATTCTAAATGAGATGCTAAGTTCCTAAATGAGAATGAAGCAATCCCTTCTGGATACTTTGACAGAAGACAAAAGGACAAAGGGCATTCTGGGACTAAAAGGAAGAGGAAAAAAAGAAACTTGTTTCCAAGGATTCAACCCTTAAGCACAGTGACGTAGAAAGGAGATTCTGTTTACAGAGGAAGTGAGAAAGGAAATTAGAGTGGAGGAGGAAGAAGCAGCTTGACAAGGAAAGCTTGTCCTTGGGGCAGTTCCCTGGGGAGATCATCTCCCAGAAGCAGAAACCACCATCTGTGCCTGCATTGCCTGGGGCACTGGTGAGCTGCTGTTTGTGAGGTAGGCTTTGAGGAAGTCCCTTGTATGCACTTGTTCATGCTGCAGCCAGACCTGGCTCCCTTCCTTCCTCTGGTGCAGTGTCAGGATGCTTTCTGAGTATTGAATCTGGTCATTCTCAAAGAGCTCAACTTCCCTTGAAAGTAAAAGATGTGGTCAGGGAGAGAACAACCTAACACTAGGAGTGTGTCTTGGAAACTAGGAAATGTCATATATATTTTGTTTCTGCTGCTAACGTGAACCTGGAGAAGCTGGTTGGGTCTATGGCATCGGTCTGACTGCGGATCAGCACATCTCCCATTCCTTCAGCCAAACACAGCATGTGTTAGTGCTGTCCCTGCAGCCCTCATCTCACTGTCAGGTCTCAAAGATATTCCTTCCTTCATTTGACAAGGTCTTAGAGCAACCTCCCCGTACCACTGAGCCTGGTGGTAGCTTTGGACAGTGTATCTGCCATCAGGGTAGCTGCAGTGATGCTATCCCCGAGGGGCTGCAAATGCTCTCTTAACTAAGCAGGCTGATATTTCAGCTTTCTCTGCATCAGCAATGAGCGTGGGATTGTTGCAGGGGATAGAGCAGAACCAAGAAAGGAAAACAGCAGAGGCAGCAGTGACTGGAGCGCTGCGTAAAGTTACACCTGGCCTGTCTTGGGCAACTGAGCCAGAGCACCGGGAGCTGCCGCCTTCTCTCTGCTCCGTGGCCACAACCTGCCGAGAGAGAAAGGGAGGCAGACAGGTAAGTGCCATAACTTTTGTTTATCCTGACCCTTTCCCAGGGGCTTGCTGTGGTTCCCTTCCTTCCTCTGCCCTACAGAGAATGCTTTGGGGTTTTTTTGCTTTGGAAATCTCACTGTCCTTGAATTCAGAATAGCAACCAAGCCCAAGGATGCAATAACAGGGGCAGGGCACAAAGTCTCCTGGGTGTCTGTGATTGATGGTGGGAATCTTTTTCCATTATTTGCTCTTTTCATTTCTTTCCACAAAGAGAGGTATCTTCCTCTGTTCTGCCCTCTTTCCTCTCCTGGAAATTAAGCACTAGAAAATGCATATGGGCCTTTCTATTGATCAAGGCTGAAAGCTGGCGTAGCAGCTGGGATATAGCTGTCTCTTGTCAGCAGTACTAGACCTGATGCTTGTCTAATTTGTGTGAAAGGGCATGCAGAAAGCACCTTCAGTATCATGCAGATTATGCTATCAACTGCAGAACTTCAGGTGCCTCAGCCATGGTGGGAGGGCTTGAGGATGAGATCAGCAACAATAAAGCATTACAGAAGCAGCAACTATTATGTATTGTTTAACAGATTTTCTGCATAAGGCCAGAATTAATTAGCAGTTGAGCAGCAGAGGAACTGTCTGCATGCAGCTGGCTGGATTCAGAGGTGACTCAGCTCGCTAAGCGTCTGTTCCCTCAGATCTAGTCATTTCCCACCTCCTGCTTGACTTTTCTATCTTACAAAAATACTTGAAGAACTAACTGAGAGTATATGCTCACCAGTATGATAGAGGGTCTGGCTTTCTGTGAACATCCCAGGTTTTCTCTTGAGAAAAGCAATATGAAAAGTCTAAAAAAAAATGTGGGACTATTTTTTATTCTTTCTTTCTTTGTTTTACTTTGTGGGGTAAGACTTGCAATACAGAGTAAAAGCAACAGTACAAAAGGACAGAAATGAGAGTTGGCCAAGCAAAATGTAAACTCATCATTGATGATGTCATTTTTCAGATGAGAAGCACTGAAGGGCATTCCCAAGCTATTCCGAATACCCTTCTCCTTACCTACAATGTACGCAGAGTCAACCCCACGTGCGAGTACTGCTGAGCAAATCTCCACCTGCATTCCTGCAGTACCAATGTTTCTGCATTTGCCCGTGTATGCCTGGAGCATGTCTTGTGGCTCTCAGGGCTGAGATGCTCTAGAGCTTTTTCCCAGACAGTTAAAAGGAAACTTGTCTGTCCTTCCAGGAAAAGATCGGGGAAAGCAGTGGGAGGTTTTGAATAGTGACTGATTTCTTTCCACACCTTCCGTGTACTGACAGGCAGCTCAGGACACAACCTTTGCCCTTAGGTACACCAGCTGGCAGAATTTTTCCAGGCCTTTCAGTGTTGAAAGGTAGTGGGGTAAGAATGAAACTTGTGTCACTGCAGAGAAGACAGTTATTGAATGCAGAACCACCTTTTGATGGCCAGTGTGATTTTTCACAAGAGCTGGCTCCTTAGAGTTTTTCATAGTAGGAAAAAATATGCTTCATGCATGTGTAAGATGCCCTCTCCCTGCAAGTTAGGAAGAATTTGAAGGCTTCTGTAGTACATATCAACATCACAGTGGGGATGTTCTACAGATCTTTGCTCCAGCAGAATTAGTATTTGATTCATCTATTTTGAGATTAATAAGAAATTCCAGCAGCTGTTACCTCAGAGGAGTACTGCAGAAAGGGTATGGTTAAAATCCAGCATTCTGTCGAACTCCTGGGACTGCCAGGCAAGGCATCTTTCTACTAATGATGACATTTTTAAAAACACTCCGAAGGTTTGATCTTGATCCCACTGGGCATTGTGCCATAGACCTTAATGGCTCTGTGGCTGATCTCTTAATCTCTAATGCACCTGTGCAAACTTGACAGGTTATTGCAATTTCATGCTTTTTGGAAATCATCTCACACTAATGCCATCAGAGAGAGCAATTTTTAAGGTCATTAGCTCAGGACATAGTAAATAAATACTGAGAGAAAACAATCTGTAAATGTCATATTTGTTTAACACACAGAGTAGCTCCTGAGGAGCAGTTATCCTTATGTCTAGAGACAGCGTGAAAATTACATTCTGTGGCTTGAAAATGTGGGGCTGTTGCAAGTGAGAAGAGTGTTACACGGCTGTTTATCTCCTCTACTCTGTTCCCTATCTCCTCCTTGTTCCCCATGCACACATCTGTTTGACTTACCAATATCTTTAAATTCTTGGACTCCACACCGGGACTACAAGCCTAACCAAAGAACTTCAGGTTCTGCTGCTGAGCTCTGATAACAGTGCTTTTTGCTCTGAGGAAGTAATAATTTTTAGCTGCTATTCCCAATAAAAGGAATTGTTGTAAGTGGGCACAGTTACCCCCTCTCCACATCAGTAGAAAAGACACAGGCCTGCTAATGTAACCTGGTGTAAATGCTTCCCAGACCAAAAAAGGCAGGAACAGGTGAAACCTTTATTACTTGAATCAGATCTGTTCTGTCAATAACTACTCTTAAAAATTAATTCCAAGTTTGCCAGTGTTTTGCTTGCGGAGGCAAGCCTGAACCCATGGCCACAAATGGGCATTAGGGTGAGAAAAGCAATAGAAAGACACATAGATATTCCCTTTTCTAGGGTTTAGATGGGGGGAACAAGAGAAATGTGGGTGAGGGGACTGTCAGCCCCCTACCCTCCTCTGTCCCCATCTGCTCTGCCTTGTGAGGTGCATTTGCTATGTGGTGTGAGGGGGAGAGGCCACCCACCCCAGCTGCTGCTGGAACATCAGCATCTGCCCGTCTCTTTGCCACAAGTATTTCATGGTCACTGGTGTATTTTAAATTGTCTAGAAAAAGGCTTCACTTCTAGCTGACCTGAAGAGGATCTCTGAAGATCAGAATAGTGGTGTTACTACAGCTCCAAAGCACAGCATGGTTTTGCCAGTGAAACCTTCTCCTGTGGCCCACACTGGTACATTCCAACAAGGTAAGGTGTCATCACTGTGAAAGTGGATGGAAGCACTGGCACACACTTAATGGTCCATGAAGGTGGTCTTAGTCAAAACCTCTTCTACTTTTACTGGGTGCATGAAAGCAGGTCATGGTATTGTGTTATGATTCCCCGAGTAAGAGGTTCTGTCCTCCTCTGTCACAATCTGCCATTCCTTTCCCCCATACTCAGCACAGGATACACTCTTCAGCAGTATCGGAGCATCTGCTTGTGGGGCAGCAAGGATTCACAGACTTAAAAGAAACTCTGACTTTTTTTCTGGGTAATTTTTTTAAAGATTTAAGGGAAGTCACTTACAATGGCTTTCCCATTGATGGAACTGTAAGTGGGGGACAAAACTCTCAGTTCCTGAGATGGATAATTAGTAAATACTCACTCTGCCCTACTTTAGGCTTCCTGGTTGATTGATTTGTCAGCTCTCCAAAGACTGACTGTAGCCCCAAATAAGTCATTCAAAGCACCCAAATGTTTCTTGGTTTATGCTGAGTATACAAGCAATAGGACTTCCTAGCAGTGGGTGGATTAAATGGGGTGAAATACACATTTCTTTATGTGCTACAGGAACACAAGGCTATCAGCAAGCCCTGATAAGCTTCAGTAATGGATAATTATTACAAGGCCTTGTGTCTCACTTGGGTTAAGCATGACAAGAATTTCCCCAGTGTAAGAAGATGTCAACGTTTGCTGAAAGTATGTGCATTTTTTTTTCTTGCTTAAAATATTTGTTTGTTCATTCTGGAGAAAGTTAACGCTCTAAATTTACATGTTACCATGTAAATGTTAGTCTGGTAACTAGTTTTTCTATTTGGCCAAGTTTCTTTAAATATTAGAGATGTATTTAATAATTGCTTCATTCATTACAGTTTTATACATTCCTTTAATTAATCTTGTAACTCAAGCAGGGTGGTAGAGGCTTGAAGTGGGGCTTCACTCCCAATATAATGACGTCTGTTTGCTTTTACCAAGCCCAGTGACTCAGTTTCAAGTGATTCGTTCATCCAGAGTTTCAGCCACGCTAGGGTATAGATGCAATTTCAAATAAAGAGACATAAACCAAAATGAATAAAGAAATGCTGTCAGTTTTGTCATGCCTGAGGATTTGGTGTCTTTGAAAAATCAGCTTCTGTAAAGGGCTTAAAGTTTTGTCCAGTGGAAATGTGTAATGTCAGGGTTTGCTGTCCAAGTGGCAGGTGCAAGATGTCAAAATCTTCCGGATGCTTAACAACCTGACATGCTGCTATAACTCACATCAGCAGTAATCCAGACATTCCCACCCAAAATGTGCAGTCAATCAGCACTAAAGAAACAGCAAGAACTGCATCTTCCGCAGGCAGGTTCTTTCCCCTCTGGCTGGGACTCTGCAAAGACAGTGGCAGCTGTACTGGGCAAAATCACAACCCATAAACCAGAATCTTGTCTCCAGTGGAGAACACCACCAGCTTCTCCAAAGGAAAATGCTGAAAGTCTGAGGTATAGGTACATTTCTTAGGAGGAGAGGGACAGAGCACTTCTTTGTGAGCCCTGTTGTTTGCTCTGATCTGTACTCTGAAGAGTGAGATGGCCTCTTGGCCCTCATCAATCATTCCTTGGTCACAACCTCATGCTCTGGCAGAAGGCACTGCAGCATCTCTCCCAGCCTATAACAACCCCTACCATCATGCCTGATGTGAGGGGTCAGCCTGACCTCTGTGCCACATTGCCCTCAGCTGGGCCTTGTTGAGTCCTGCCAGGAGGCACACACTGTGCCTGTGCACTCCTCCATCACATGGCCATCCCATGACCTGGTGGTGGAGCAGCTCTAGCATCTGTAGATGCTAAGGAAGCTTGTGTAGATCCAGGAGGAAGTTAGACAAGTTTTTCTTGGAAACTTTGAGGGAAATCCAGAGTGTCACCAGAAGGGTTATAAACACCACAACTGGCTCAGGAAATCTCTGAAACACAGGCAGTTGTAGGCTGGAAGGACATTCAGGAGAGGCATCTTATGTGGTTGCCCTTTTCACAGAGAGCTGGGGTAGCTCAGCCAGACTGTGCTTTTGCAGTGCCACACCTTTGGCAGCACATCTGGCTTCAGCAGTGGATACCCTTGGCTCTTCACCTCTGCCTCGCGCTCGGACTTGCCCGCCTTCCATTGTGTTGCCCACTTGCTTTTGGCCAGTGCAGTCAAGCAGGTGGGACACCTGAGGTGGATCAAACCCCAAGGATTCTTTGTTGTGGTTTGTTGTGGTTTTTTTTAATTACTTTTCTGCTGTATCTGTTCCCTAAGCCAGTTCAAAACATGGCCCCGCAGAAAACGGTGCTAGGGGATGACACAGCGGACAAGAAGGGAGGGCAATATTAATTGCCTGAGCCAGTGTTGCTACTGATGGCTTTGTATCATGAAACCATAGACCATTAGTCCTGGTGTTACTCTATCCACAGAAACCTTTGCAGCTAAAACCTCAGCTGGTGGCAACAGCTCTCTGGTAAAGCTAGGAGAAGTCTACTGCAGTGTGCTAATTTGCAGCAGCAACAAGTAATTTCAGAGAATATCCCGTGGCTCCAAATATTCCACATCAATCCTACCCAGCCTGTGAACACATTGCTATCCTGTGGCAATGAGTCCTGCAGGCTGCTGGAGCTGTGCTACAGTCTTTGTAGTTGTGCAGGTACAGATCTGAAAAAAAATATTTTCTCTTTCTCACAGTTAATAATTAATATAGCCAACAAAACTCTCCCCAGCATATCCACTTCTGGCATTTTTCCAGATGTGAATCCAAGGTTTTTAAAATCCCTGTGTTTTTCTTTTTTTAATTTCCCTGTTAGAAAAAAAAAAAAAAAAGAAACTATATGCCTGTATATGTATGTATGTTTACATACCTAACTGCTGAGAGGAGTGTGTCCTGATATCTCAATGATTTTAAGCAAGCAAAGGTTCTATGAAAAGCAAAGAAGACATCAGTCAAATAAACACTGGTATAAAATAATTGCAGCAGATTCTTCTGTGTGCTCTAATTGCTGTGCAGCTTTCCTGGAATTCAGTATAGCCATAAACCCAGCTTATGGATGGCAGCTAATGTCCCCAAGCAGAGGCTCCGAGTGTATAGTTGGATCAGTAAATTTGTTCCTACAGAGATTTTTCAAATGCAGAGTGCAGCCCTGTGCTGCTTGTGAAGCCTTCCTGTGTGTCCTGGGAAGACCTCAACAGTCAATACATGACGTGTGACAGCAATCATATATTGATCGTGTATCTTTTCTATTGTGTATTGCATATATTGCCTATTGTATATCTCCCCTTTTGCAGCCTGACATCCCACACTTCATTGACCCTTTGGAGCCAAATTTCCCTTTGGAAGTGAAGCAGCCTTCTGTACTTCAAAGTCACCACTCACTCTGGAAACCTGAGAAATAGCTCACCAAAGAAAACACAAACGTAGGTCTGACGTATTTTTTTACACCTGAAAACTCCAAATCAAGCAGCTTCTCCCTGGCTTGCTCTAACAGCCATGGACCCAGTGTAGGGGGATGGGGTGGGACTTACTTCCTGGCGGTACATTCCTTGCTGAATTATGGGCCTAAGGCACAGACCTCATTTTCTCCAGATGACTCTCAGGAAATACCCTCCCCATCAGCTATTATTGCCTAAATAATAGGGAGGGAAGAGCACCAGACTTGAGCAACATCGGAGGTACTCCATAGGGCACATCCCAAATTGGGTGTGGGGCAAGGCAGCTAAGACAACTGATTATAATGTCACTCAGTGGGTGTGTACAGTTCTCTTCTTGCCCCAGAGTTATGAGGTTGTGTGGAAAGTACAGATGCTTGGTTAGAAATAGGTAACTTGCTGAAAAGAAACATTACAAAAACTCTTCCTAAACCCAAGCCTGTCCTGTTAACATTCATGCATTGATTTAACTTCAATAATGGGGCCTCTAGGTAGGAAAACATGTGTACAAATGGTTGCAGGATTAGAATCTTAAATGTTAAGTTTCCAGAAAGTCCAGTCCAGGAAGGGAAAAGCCTGTCGAGGGAGAGGTCTGCTGGGATTTGATTTATGAACAGGACATCCTGCTTAGTTCTGAGATCTTGCAGATACGATTCTAGTGAGACCGCTGGGTTATTGTGATGGCAAAGAAAAGGAGCTCACCCTCTCCCTTGTCTGCCAAAGGCACTCAAACCTGTCTGGGTATCGTATCAGTGCTAAACATTTGGCATTCTTTATCACATTTCATCATCACTGTTTACTAAGCTATATTAAAAACACGCAGCATGTATGCAGCTCCATGCAAGCAGACTGACATGTCTGTTGTTAATTAGCAAGTTGTATGCTGTCATTTGTGCAATTAAGCTCAGGGTTGATTCCATGACCTAGCCACAGAAGAAGACTGTCCAGAAAGTTGGGGCAAGAGGCAGTGGAAAGGTAGAGCTCTTAGGAAGATGTGAGGAGAGGTAAGGCACTTCTTTTTCTGGATCACTGCAACTGCATCTACATTTTTTACAAGCTGTGCCATGGGTCTAGCTCAGCTTGTGCAATCAGGTTTCTTTTGTTTGCAAACTAGAACGCAATGGGGCTGTGAGGAAGGGTGTTTCACTCCCATATCATTCTCTAGTAGGAGGTAAGAGGCATCCAAGACATGCTCTCTGATGTTGACCCACATCTTGTGTTACTCCAATGAGTGAATCACAACAAAGAGACTTCAGAAAGCTGCTTTGTTCTTGTTGCCTTCAGATGCTGGTGCTCAGCTCAAACCACCAAAGGGCTAGCTGCCAGTGGCTGCCTGAAACTGTCCCCTGGTTTTAGCTGGAGTTGCAGCACTTCAGCACCTCAAGCTACTTCTCTGCTACTTAATTAAATGGTGCCAGGGCACATTCCCAGACATTAAGACTGAGTCATCTATACTGTTAAATTGTTAGGATGTCCAAAGCACATCTGTGGTCCTTCAGATGTTTCCCAGGCATGGCTTGGAAGCCAGTAGGGCCTGGAGACTATTCTCAGTAGACATTTGAGATGAAACTGCCTTGTTTTGGCAGATAAGAAAGTTCAATAGTCTGGAAATGGAATATCTCACACTGACTGGCCATAGTGCCAGAAGACAGACCTGGGCATGTCTGATACACTGCTATGGACATAGCCTGGGTGTCTCCAGCTGCCTGTCCTTAGGATAGAAGGCTCCTTTATTTGCAGAAGGGTTACAGAGAATTATATAATGCTTTAAAGGTCAGTGCTGGGTCTGGCTGTCCAACTAAATATAATACAGTGTAGCTTGGTGGGAGCTGGTAAGGAAGGAGGTGGGTAAACTTGCTTCTCTGGCTGCTTCCTCATACATGAAGGAAGGAAGTGTCCGAATTAGAAATGGGTAAGCTGTGTTTACCTGTGTTTCCTTCTGGCTACACCACTGACAAAGCTAACTTTTTACCTTGTTTTATTCCAGATATGGCACTTGTTCACCTCATTCCTTTGCATGGCCCAATGTCCCACAAACTAGTGCTGAATCTCATACTTTGTTGGACATTGCAGAAAATCTTAAGCCCACCCCATTGCTAGTGGACAATGTGTGCATGTTATCAGGAGTAATTCATCCAGCTGTGGATTAACAGAATAGTCCTCCAGGCAGAGTTTCCTCCCTACCTCATTCATTACTTTGTCACTGGCTGAATCCCTGCTATCCATCTTTGTGCTTTGTCATTTTTACTGGGAGTCATGGCAGTTCACTTTTACCTCCAGACAAAGGGAAACCAAATCAGAAACCCCAGGCAGATGACTCCCATCCACCTCATGGAGCTGTCTGTGTCTTCCAGTTGCTGAAGTCCAGTTAGCTGCATCATGTCCAGAATGAAGAAGCTCTGGGTAGATCTGGCTACCAATGGCTTTCAATTGGAAACCCCCTATTTCTAACCTTGTAAGTATCCCTGAAGGTATGTGGGGCTGCTAAAATTAAACCAGTCTGACCCCAGGAAAGGGGCCTGATGATATGACAGCTGCGTGGCCTTTGAATTGGTTGTTAATCTGATGAAGGGTGATTTAGACCTGCCAGTCGCATGTACACATCGCAGGTATTGGAGACATGATCAGAGAGCCAGGCTGCAGTGTAGGGATCCCTGCTCCCCCTTTCCCAGGGCTGTCTCCAGCATGGGCAGAGCCTCAGCTGCAGGGCCGTGAGTCCCAGATGTGGCAAATCTGGGTGTAGAGAGCTTTGTCCTGGGCAAAAGAACATTGCAGACATGTGATACCAAGTGTCACAGAGGAATAATGTTTCTTGGCTCCATCAGAGAGGTGTGAAAAATTCAAGCTGGTGTGTTGTGCTGCTCTGTACCTATGTGGCTCTTGACTCTTCCCTGGGATTTTTCTCAGTTGTCTTATCTCTCCTTTCCATTCTCAGTTCTCCAGAGTCATGCCCTGAGGTGTGGCTCCCCTCTTTTAAACAAGTTTGTGCTCATACACACCTTCTTTTGCTCAGATGCTCCCCTGACTTGGAGTCCCAGCACCCAGCCTGCTCTACTTCCACCTGGCATCATTATACCCAAACTCTGGAAAAGTGTCTGCTCTGAGAAAGCAAATGCAGGCACAGGTGTGCAACTCACGTATGCTTTTTAAGCTATGAATGGAGTTTCACACAATGAAGTGGGATGGGGCAGGTCCTACCGGGAGGGTTACATAAAGACCTCTGCCCCCAAAAGTTGATGCACCAGACAGAGGATGGATGAGAAGGCAAGCCGTGGTGTCGGCCTCAGAAGTGGGCAACTGTGGCTAAGGGCTCCGTTGTCTTCCCTAACCTCATACAGGGAGTCTGTAGCAAATTTAAACACCAACTCAAGATTTCCTGTGTCTGGTCCCTGGCCACATAAGAGCAGCTTTTGGTAAGATGAACAAGGCGAAAGCCCAGCACATGTGCTTTATCAGTTGGCTCTGTCTGGGGTGAAGTGATGAGGTTGGATCCAGTCCTGTGCAGGGTGTCCTGGAGCAGTGTGGGTGGGAGCTGGTGTGGTTTAGGTGGGAAGCAGTGGGCACTGGCAGTGATGCATGTGACTGGTGACAAGCAGAGGAGCTGCCTGCTTTTTGCTCACAATCAATTTCAAGGTGACTTTGAAGTGGTCTGCAAGATTTTGATCATTTCTTCGGACAACTTCTGAAAGGAAACTTAGTGTCTGCCAGTGGAGACTCCAGAAGTGAAATATGCCTGATAGAAAACCTCACGAGACAGATCCTCTGTGGATTTAAATCAGCACTCTCCCCTTGGTCCCATTTAGAGCTATGCTGGCTTACAGTCTGTGCTCCCAGTTGTCCTCCCAGGTGGTAAGAAGCACTTGAATGAATTCAGGTGTAAATGCTTCTCACAGGAAAAAAAAAAAACCTGTAAGGAAAGGCAGCTGGCTTAGTGAGGATAAATCTCTGTCTCATTGCTTTCTTTTCCTTGAAGGAAAGCAGAGTTATGATGCAAAGGCAGAAAGGCAGGAATGCCATAAAATAAGCAAATAAGAGTGGAAAAAGTTTTGCCATCTCATGGCCCTTTTTTCCTACATCCTCCTGTCACGCAGCAGCTGGCAAAATGGGCTTGAAGAAAACCTGAGGGAATGGCTGCATGAACAGCCTTTGAAAGAGCCTGGGCTAGTTCTCCTCCTCATTATGTTGTTTTTTTTTGTTTTCACGAGTACCACTCCATTGATTTTCACTGCAGTGACACAGCTGTAAAACAGGCTTAACGTAGTGGAGAATCAGACCTTATGTATCTAAATTTCTTTTTCAGAACTGTTCTTTTCTTACAGGGAAAAAGAAGTGCCTTGAGTTTAAAGGTAAGCTGCAAATCTTCACCACACCATGAAGATTTGTAGATATAAATCTTATTTAGATGACTTTATAAAACACTGAAGTACTCCACAGCAGCATGATTTAACCTTGAGATGTTCACTTGCTGTAATGTGATTAATGAGCCTTTCCCCATGCATAGGAGATATCTAAGCAATTTTTTGTGTATGGAAGTGGAGCAATTGTCCGGCTTTACGCAAATGAGGAGCTACTTCAGTGTGTGCCCTGTGAAGAGACTGCAGTTTCAATGGGCTTCAAGATTGCACTTTTGTGTTAAGTGGAACTGTGATCTTTTTCCAATGAGTGTTGCTATGCAGGGCCAATTTGTGACGTCCATTATTCTAAAATAAGTAACTTCTGCACAGCAGAAATATGCTCCACTTGCACTGCTAATCTGTCTCTCACACAAAGCCGTGTTTGGAAGAAAAGTTATTTATTGCAAGTAATAAATGCAGGTTCTCAAAAGCATTTATAACTTAGTTTCCAGAGTCAGAGCACTCCAGTTTGAAATAATTTCCTTTCAATTTTCTATATTTTCAATCTCTTTTCTGGCTCTTTTAGACCATATATTGCACACTTAATAATTCTCTGAAGGAGAATCTCAGCCACTGAAAATGAATTATACTTAGCAAAATTCTCCATGCAATAATGTCTTTTTCAGGTATCAACTATTGCCTGTTACAACAGAGGAAACTTGTCTTCTCTGTTATGTTGAAGTCTCCTGCCTCACCTGTGCAAATGGTTATAGATTTCATCTGTGTAGTTTATGAGCTCTTCTCAGTCATTGGTATAGCAGTCCTTTGAATGTCCTCTGGTGAAAAATGAAACTGTAGTTAACACTTACCTGGTTTGTCTGAAATTGCAGAGAAGAGCTGAGGTGCAGTGGGATTTGGAATTGGCTTGTCTGATTTTTTTATAGTGTCTTTATCTCTAGATAAGCTGCATCACTCTAAGAGCAGAGCGGTTTAAATTCTTCCCCAAAGGATGCAGAAACCTTAATTTCGTTAGAAACCACATGAGTTACTAGCTATTGAGAACTCCACTTTCTTGAGGAGTTTGTATGTTTTGTTGAGACTGTTCTCAAAAAGGTAAAATGCAAATATATCAATATTTGGAAGAGTTCATAAGGTTTTGTTTGGCATTCCTTTCTGGCTTTGACCACCAGGTAACCTGGGACCAAGAAGTGCAACTAAGTAACTCCATGGTAGCAAAAAAATGGAATGGTTTTCCTTCCTGTTTTACTCCTGTGTGAGGCTGGCTAAGAGATGCAGACCCTTTTCCCTCCACTAGCAGCAGCTGGCTGTGGATGTGCAGCTGCACAGCTCTTGCAGCGGGACAAGCTGACTCCATCCTTGCTGTGTTAAGAGTCTGCATACAGGATGAAGTACAGCTGTATCCCTCTTGTTTAATAATCATCAACAAATTTATAGCTATCCAAGGTATATGAATAATTAGCAAATTGGAAAAGGATGTTTATAGTGAATAATTAATCTGCTTAAAATCCCTACCTGTTTGGTGTGTTAGACTTACCAATGCCCTTACAGAGCAGGAGGAAATGCAGGAGTTCCTGTCATCTCTCTGCCTTTGGAGGAAGGGGGAATTTATGGTTCAAGGTAGGAGGGTTAAACAACTTTTCCAAGGTCACACAAAAGCTCTGGGGTAGTATTGGACATATACACGTTTCTCCCTCATTTTCAAAATCCTTCCAGAATTTCATTCTTTCTGGCAGACTGTGTTAGTCAAAAGAGGCTTCTCCTGTTGTCTGAAAGACGTGCTTAACAGCTCTGTCCTCTGAGGTAACATTTCTTCATATCAAGTTTGCCTTGAATAGGTTTGGCTTGATTATAATTTTTTTCTTATACCCCACAGCACAACTTGTACCCCAGTTTTCATGAATTTTCCTATAAAATGCAGGGCAAGCTGTGATGACTGCTCCCTCTGGGAGTAGAAAATGAAAGACAGCCAGTGCCTCAAGGCAAGGTGTAAATCCTGTGTGGGGCCCCTGTTCGGGGCCCCTGTTCAGCACCCCAATTCACTGAGCGTAAGGAACCTGCACACACATCAATTTCCATCTATGCCACTGGGAAGAGCTCTTCCCCTGGTGCTGTCACAACTAATATGCTGGCCAGGAAGACAGGGGACGCCAACTCTTCCCAGGATTCATGACATTTCCTGGAGTGCCAATCAGTGCCCTTGCTGATGTGGACACCTGGGAATCACACAGAGGACAAGCCTTACTGGGTAACTGAAAAAAAAACCCCAAACATTTTAGGCATCATACTGTGGTCACTGATTGTCCCAGGAGTGGTTTGCACCCAGGGAGAGGCGGCTTCTCACTCCCCTGTGAATATCTGCAGAGCTGTTGGATTCTCTCACGCTTACAAAATTTGTACTCACCAGAACTTTTTTATGTTTGTTCTGGAGGGTGGCAATCCAGCTACGCTTCCATAAAGCTTGAGCTCTTACTTTGAGGTTGAGCTAGCAAGTATAAATGAGGGTTCTAGTTAATTTATTGATCCATAAAAGAGGTGCTTTATTTTTTTTACAGCTATATATGCATGTGTGAATGCTCACGTGCATGAATATATAAAGAAGAAATATGGGCTGTTCCCTTGGCCTCATCCCACTTTCCATGAAAAGAAACATTCCCCTGGAAGCCGTAGCCATTCACATCACACAATCTGCCACCTGTCCAAGCAATCTGAGATTTACTAGTGACAACTGAGTGCTGATGTGTGCCATCCTTGCCCTGCAAATAGCCAATGCATTCCAAGTCCCACAGCCCTTGGCCCTTATGTCAGCCCTCCTCCCTAAGATTAGTTCAAACTCAGCCAGTAACCCAGTGGCCATTTAGAGTGATTCACTCTTAGAAGTACATATCTTTGACACTTAGAAAAACTTCAGGGGGAAAATGAGTCATTTCACATTATAGAAAGTCGTATCCTGCCCTTGGTATTTCTATGCATACATGAGTGATAATCATTTATTTTTAGATAAGTTTCTTCAGTATAAATGCTGCTTCCTTTGATAAAGGTCGTCTTGAGAGCCACATGCTAATATTGTGCTTATTGTACAAATGCTGCTGGAGATTACTTCTTTATTCCTGCATTTGCAGCAGTGTAGTTCAATGACAGGGAGCTATGGCAGTAGTTGACTGTTGGGAGTCAGTCTGCAAACAGGAGCCTTATTGCTAGGCTTGTCTGTCAAATAAGTGTTCGACAATGCAGCAAAATCATCCCCTTTCTGGCATTTCCTCACTGCTTACATCACTTGGGTCTGCCTTCTAGGCCATTTGTCGATGACTGTTTTCAGGATGGCTTTTCAGAGGGAGTCATTAAAAAAGGAAATTGTCATGGTGTCCTGGAAGACATCTTGGTGCTGGCTAACCAAGAGCAAGCAAATGGATAAAGCAAAGCCTTGGGCCTCGTTAGGTCTTAACACCGTCCCAACAAACCAATTCATACAACGTGGCAGTCGTGGGTGGATGTGGTTTTTGTCCAAGTGTACCGCTGTGCCTGTGTAACCCACAGCAGATCTGTACTTGGACCTGTAGCAGTTTTGAGGTCTGCTAACCTTGATGTTTCACTCAGGTACTTCAGCTGTAGCACCCTCTGGTTAACAGCCTCACTTTTTTTTTGTTCATAGAAAATGCAGCAGCATTCTTGCCTTGGAGTTGTCTGGCCTTGCCTCAACCAGTTTTACCCATGGCAAATCCGTCTCTTGCTGAGCCTGTGTGAGGTGGGCATCACAGGTCTCTCGACAGTTCCTGAGGGACTCTGGCTCTTGAGCAAGCACAAACACCCATTGCCTTCTCAAGACATCTGTGAAGAAAGACAGGGAATACCATCTGGCCATGAGAGACATTTCAGGGCCCTGCCTGAAGGGAAGTGGGACAACTTCTTACTGCACTTAAATGTCTTTGAAAAGTGTCTCTTGAGTTTTATATACATATGTGTGCAAATATGTGTTAATACTATAGGTAATGTGCAAATTGATATTTAAAAGTCCAAATGAAGAGCTATGTGTTCCAGAGGGGTAATATCCAAATTTCTGAGATTTTGTTCACTGCCCCCCTGAACTGAAGATGATTTGGATATAATTCCTTACTGAAGCAGCTTTCAGACCAGTCATTACCAAATCCAAAATAACAGCAACCTTTACATTAGGGGCTGTGTGTGGTTCAATAGCCAGGTGCTGAATGCCTGAGAGTGTTAAATGCCCACCATGACCAGCTGGCCCCTTAGTAGCCTCTCTGGAAGCAGGTGTCAGTCCCACTGGCTGCAGTGGCAGGACCCTGTCTCACAGCCTGCATCAGAGTGCATGTTGTCCCAGTTTCGAAGTTTGACCCCTGTGTTTGTGGCTGTACCCCTTGCAGAGGAGATGCATGGTGTCCTTCTGCATGGAGGGAGGGAGCAGGAGAGGAAGCTGAGGAGTGCAGGCAGCGTGCGTTGCCTGTAGAGCCATTCCTGTCTCCTCTCAGGGCAACGTGGTTGGCTGTGCAATCTCCTGTGCCAAGCTAGGCCCATGCCTTTCTCATTTCAGCCTCCTGGCCTTTAGCATACATTTTGAGGGGAAATCCCAATTGCCTTTGCCATTCTGTGTGGTCATGTTTTTCCCTCTCTGCTCCTCTCCTGCCTCTCCTCTGACTTCCAAAGCCAGAGTTCATCCCTGCTTCAAATCTGCTATCTGGGTTTTGTTCCCCAGGCTGGGCACCCAAGAAGCAGTTCCCAATGCACCCAATAAAACCTGGCCCAAACTGTGACTTTCCCTCCTTCCCATCCTCCAACAGTTAAATGTAATTTTGGTTATAAACCATCCAGATTAAAGAGATAGCTGAGACATTTTGCTATCATGCTGGCTCCTAACTTAAATAAACACTATAAATCATGGAACCAGTTTCAGCTCTGACTGAACTTTCACATCAAACTTTAGTTTGATGTTGAAATAAGGTGACACACTGATTTCAAGAGTACTGGCTTATCCCCTATTGGTGTTTATGTAAGAGAGTTCAGTTCATGGACTTCTCCCTGCACTGTGGAGATACTGCCAGTGTTACTCAAAGTGGTGTTTTCCTGCTCTATCTTGCACTGTTCACCAAATGTTCAGAAGGAAAACAGGTCTCAGACAGCATCTCTGTAGGAACTGTTTGAACACAGATGTTGTATCGTTTTGGCTCAGGGTGACAGAACATAATTATCAGAAAACATTTCTAAGTAACAGGCTCATTGTCTGCTCTATATAAAATAATTTCTGGCAGACGATCTTATCACAGGCAAAAGACCATCCATCTTATGGCAGAATAAAGCTGTGTAATGAATATGCATAGTAAGGATATAGGACCTGAGTGAGAATCAAGTCTGCAAGACATCTGTCTACTTACAGTGAAGCTCTCTTGCTTCATCTCTTGCATCTATCTTACAGATAAAAGAAGGAAAACCAAGAGAAAAGACAGACTATATATGATAGAAAATGTATGCCCCAAATGTGACATTTGGTGGTTTGACCATTTTTACTGCAATGGCGAAACGTATTCTTAGCTGGTTTAGCAGAGGAAGGAAGGAAGGAAAGTATTTTGCATGACATATTTATGTTTTACGTGACTGGATGAGATAAAACACTGGTTCTCATCTCTTTCTGTAACTGTGAAAGCTGACCATGTTCATGTTTCACTAGGCCTGCTGGAGTGAGGATCTCTGTTATTTGGTGACCATGGCCCTAGAAATTACCAAAACAGACAGAGCAGTGCAGTGTTTCTTAGCATTTTACCTGCCTGCAGTCCAGCTGCAGAGCATAGTCTCCCATTCTGCTTCTCCAACATTTTTGATGGAGACAAAAGCTTTGCAAATCTTTTAAATGATAGTGTATTAATGATAGTTCATAGTCCTCAATGTTTTGAAATCTTTTGTGATCACCTTGCTTGACCTTTGTGTGATGGAGGACTTTGAATTTTATCTTCTAGTTCCTAAATCAAGCACAACAGCTTTTGGTTGGACAGTGTCTCTTGTGAAAGTTTTGCCAGTCTAGATGTAAAGGCATCAAGTGACAGGGATTGCACAGCATGTCTTGGTGAAGAGTCCCTTGACTAATTACTCTCAGTATTAGATGTCTGACAGCATAATGTTTTCCTGAATTCAGTTTCCAGCTGCTTATTTTACCACTCATTTACCTGCTTTTTTTTAAGAAACTATCTCCATTTTATGCTGCTTCCTTGGAAAAGCACCGGGATGCTTCACTTTGGTGGGCTGAATAGAGATCCTGACTGAGTTCTTTCTTAATCGATGACAACCTTTGACAGGGACCTATTCCCACTGCAACCTGACCAATCAAGGAGAGCATCTGCAAACTGGAATTACTCATAAAGTCCCATGGCCATTTGTAAGCTTGTCCTCTAAGGGCTGGCCCCTTTTGAGGTGCTTACCATGTCTGTGTGATGCTGAACAACACTCACCTCACATCAAAATATTTGCTGATGGAGGACATTCAGCATCTCTCAGGCAACCTGGGCACCTTGGATGATCTACTTGTGTAAATGGAGTTTACTGACACCTGAACTTTCCTATCCCTGTCAAGCAAAGGGCTGTTGTGTTGAAACAGCCACAGAAGGCATTGCCTCTTGGCCAGCCAGTGGCCTGTTTGAAGGTAAGTCAGGAATTCTGGGAATATTGTGAATGATTTGTTGGAGCTTTTGTAATCGAGTAATAAGTGGAAAATGAAAGGAGAGTAAGAGGACAGTATGTGCCTAGAAATTAATTGTGTTACTTATTTATTTCTGTTTTGTTTGTTGTTTTCTTGTTTTGGTTTTGTTTGGGGTTTGTTTGTTTGTTTGTTTGCTTGTTTTTCTTAAAGCAATGCCTGACAGTGTTTTATTTGCAAAGGAACATGATGTACTTATCGACAGTAGGAACAGACAACTGTTTGTTGAGCTGTGGCATTTTTAGCTTCTGCTCCCTTGAGTTGCTGCTGAGAAACTGAGAAATACTTGTTTAATGGCCTTAAAGTTGTGTAAATCATTTTAGTCAACAAACTTGGCTGCTCTTTCAAGTTAATGTGTCCTAGTAACACTAAACTATTTGGTTTTGCAATGTTAATGTAAGTACTTTTTCTTATAAACAAGAAGCATCTATAAAAAGGACTGTGCAAAGTGACAGTCCAGAGTGTGCAGTAGTGCTCTGTCCACAGTGACAGCCCTTTCCAGAGAATGAGTTAAATCACCATCCTGATGAAGCCCATGGAAGTGGTTCCATTCTAGAATTTCACACAGTGAGAAGACAAGCTCTGGGTGTCAACGTACTCTACCTCTCCCAGATGCACAGACATGCATTTTGGCCCACTGACAGTATACATTTTATGGTTAGAAAATGGTTTATTAATGTAAATCCCAAAGTATTCCTTAGGTCCATAAACAGAAAACAAAGATGTAAACCCAAAAGATCTATTAGGTCAGAATCTCCTATGCCATGGAATTATGTCAGCAGCTTAAACTTCATTCCTTTTTTCCTATTAAAGCCCAGGTGGGAGTAGTCAGTTGTACAAAGTCTTTAAAGTCAATGACAAGGATTCTTATTGACTTCAGTGAAGTTTGGATCAAGGCCATATAATTAAGCCACAGAAAAGGCTGTTTTGCTGTAGTATCTATTTGTGGTTTAATGGTGTTACCTGGATAGGATCATATAATCTCCATCCAATATGGCTAATAAAAATGATACCAAAGGCTACTGAACAGCCAGCAAGCTGCTGAAAGGTTGATGCTGTTATCAGTTGAATGATTAGGGACTAGAACACGTGTCTTATGAGGAAAGGCTGAGACCTGAGGCTCTTTAGTGTGCAGAAGAGAAGATTGAGAGGGGATTTAATAAATGTTTATAAATATATAAGGACTGAATGTCGGGAGGAGGGGGACAGCCTCTTCTCACTCGTGCCCTGTGATAGGACAAGGGGAAATGGATGTAAGCTGGAGCACAGGAAGTTCCACCTCAACAT
>JAAGNO010005713.1:52010-74856 GCA_033439905.1 Ceryle rudis | reverse complement strand
AACTCTCAAGAGCAGAGGTTGGTCACTTGCCCTTCAGTAAAGTTCCTGCTCTGAATGACCTGAGGAAAAGCTGATTTTTGAAAGACAAATACAGAAATTTGAATGTTTATCAACTAGCAAATTACTCTTCAAATGGTTAAGTGTACAATGAAGAGATTTTTGCATATTCCAGAGACTTACCCATGCCATTCGTGAAGCTGAACATGGAATTAGCCTTAAGTGGTTAAGGGTCCTATCATGGACAGAAGAGGCACTGCTTCAAGGTAACAGTTCAGTGGGCGGTGAAGAGATGTTTATTGAGTTTGTGTCCTAGTAAATCTTCTTTATACCTCGGCACAAGGGACTGGGAGTGCCAGAAGAGGAGCCAAACTAGCCATTGTCCTAAGGCAGCCCAGACACATGGGACTCTGAAGAACTCCCAGATCGGGCACTGGTGAAGAGGGAGGATTTCAGTGCTGTAACGGATAATTAGGCACCATGGCGACGCATTTCCACCCACTTAGGAAGCACTGTCCTGACCCTGCTCCTACGCCTACTCCTTCTCTGTAACAGGACTGAAAGAGCCTCACTCAGCTCTTTCGAAACTGGAAACGGAGCCCAAGTACCATCCTTATGCAAGAACTGAAAGGTTAGTACGTGTCACTTTTGCTGGCCAGGACTCTGCAATAGGCTAAGGAGGAGCCAGCCCTTTTTTATGGAGGGAAAAGAAACACAAGCCTGCCCCAGCCTGCTGTTTCAGCCTTCATGGTTCACCCCACTTTCACACCACAGGGTTTAGAACAAATATATCCTTCTCTGAGCAGGGTTGGGTCCTCTCAGCTGCAGCAAACTCACAGTGCAATTCATTGCAATGCAATGCAAACTGGGCAGGTTGATCTTAGGTAGAGGTTTTCCTGTGGATTGCAGGGATAAGCAAGTGGCTGAAATTAGAAAGGTCAGCAGGGATGCTTCCTGTGGGAGCTGCACAAACCCCGGTGATCAGCTCGGAGGGCAGGGAGTTAAAATTAGAAGTGGCTGCAGGGTTACTGAGATTGCTCCTTCAGCCTGACATGGTGATGGGGTCTGTGGCTGAGGGGCATAAGAAAATAAACATCTCCAGTCAGAACAGGTTCTAGAGGATCAAAGAAAATTCCTTTTGTCTCAGTCACAAGGTTTGGGATATCAGGAATTCCTCCCTAAATAATCCCTCTCTTTTCTGGTGTATAAGGGACATGTATCCACCTAACTGTCCACACCAAAATAATAGGGACTGAAATAATTGGGGAATCTCCAGCTGAGACACTTCCCAAAAAGGCTGTGTTGGCTGGACACTGTTTAGAAGTTGTCTTGGTGTCTGGCACTTTCCTGGGATATAAAAGGCTGAATAATTCACCATTCAGAAGCCCAGAATCTTGTCCCCTTCTCTGCCAATTACAGCCTGCATCTCTTTCTGCTTCTGGGGATATTTGTGCACCAAGAACAAGACGGCTCCAACAGAAGAGAGGAAAAGAGATCCCACAGCCCCAGAGAGCCTGTGTTTTATTTCAGACCTTCTTCAATACCCTTCCCCAGTTGCTTATCTTCCATGTACTCAAGGTATCTAACTTGGAGGAGGGCAAATCACAGGGTCTGACTGCTGCCAAGGATGTAATGCGTGGTCATATGCAACATCCACTGCAACGGTTTAAACTGTTGTGCATTCCTTGTCCCATGTCTTAACCACAGCCCACTTTTCCTGCATCCACAAGGATGTACCTCTCTGGAGGAGTAATGGGGCTAATGGACTTACCCCCAAGGTCTATGTTGCTGCAGGAAAGTAGTGTTGCACTTTTCATAGAATCATAGAGTCACAGAATGTTTTGGGTTGGAAGGGATCTTTAAAGGTCATCCAGTCCAACCCCCCTGGACTCAGCAGGGACATCTGCAACTAAAGCAGGGTGCTCAGAGCCCTGGCTAACCTCCCCTGGAGGGTTTCCAGGGATGGGATCTCTAGCACCTTTCTGGGCAACATGGGCCAAGCTCTCAACACCCTCAAAATAATCAATTTCTTCATTCTCTCCAGTATAAATCTCTCTCTTTTAGTTTCCAATCATCCCCCCTTGTCCTGTCCCAACAGGATCTGCTCAAAAGTCTGTCCCCATCTTTCTGACAGGCCCCTCTGAAGTACTGAAAGGCCACAAAATGTTGCTCCAAAATATTGGAGTAAAACACTACAACTCCCAAATGTCTGGTTTTGGAGCTTGATGTGTGCATGGAGTTTTTCCATCCCATTTCTAACCCTGTGTTAGGAAGAGCATTTATTCTTCCCATTTGCCAAGAAGTCACCAAGCCATGTAGTGCAATTTTCTCTACCTTCAATGGAAGAAATGAGGGAACTTGTGGGGCACATAGATAGTCAGCTGGGAAACAGTCCCTGTTCTCCAGAACAAAGCCTACCAGTGGAGTCTGAGATCCAGAAAAAAAAAAAAGCAAACCACCCTTTCTTGTAAAGCAGCTGAGATTGCAAGTGGCTGGAGCTAAATGCAGTGCTAGGTCAGCAAGAACCCACCAGGAAAGCAGGATTATTACCTTCCATTAGTGAGAAGTTTGTCTGCTTGCAGACACCTGTGAAGACCTCACCTTCAGAAAATACTTTTTTTTTGAGGTCAGTGGTTTGCACTTGCTTTTTCACCATGCTCTTCATCATCTTGCATTGAATATATCCTACTCAAAAAATAAACAAGCAAATGAACCCAACATATATCAGAAGTCATTTGTCTGGCTGGTAAAAAGAAAACCCACAAAAATCAAAACCAACCAAAAAAAACCACCCCAAAAGATGAACAGAGGTGCACAGCAAGACATGTCATGGAGATCTGCACTGCCAAACATGCCATCCAGCTGTGCAAGTCTCATGTTGTCTCTCCTCCCTCCTCCTCAGCTGTGCTGAAAGACAGCAGCTGTAATCCCTTCCAGGTGGTGACAAGCGTTATCTTCCCAGCCGGTGGAAACGTGACAGCTCTGGAGCTGGCTGGTAACACGTGTTCCCGTGCTCTAAGAAGGAGAGGGAAGATGCAAGACCCAACATGCGTGTGAGTCATACCAGCCAAGGGGAAACATAAACTTTGGAAGAAGCACAAGTGAGAGAGATGTGACTGTGAGGGATCCTCTTCAGCTGCGTGCTTCGGTCACAAATGCTTTGGGTGATCCTGGGAAGGACTGGTGGAGAAAAGAAACACTTCAGCAACATCTGCCTCTTATATCACTCTGACTGCTCTATGAGGAGCTTTTTGTGAGCAGGCTGTATGGGTGCAGAGGCCATGCTGCCCCAACAAGGATGGGCACACGTGTGAGTCACTGCCCAGTGACAGACAAGAGACATGGGAGACCTTATTGTGGATGTTTGGAACTTCAAGGGGCCTATCAGAAAGATGGGGACAGACTTTGTTACAGAGCCTGTTGTGACACGACAAGGGCTGATGGCTTTAAATTAAAAGAGGGTGGATTTAGACTGGAGAGAAGGAAGAAATTTGTTACTATGAGGGTGATGACACCCTGGCCCATGTTGTCCAGAGAGGTGGTTGACTCCCCATCCCTGGCCCCATTGCAGGGGAGGTTGGTTGGGGCTCTGAGCAACCTGCTCTAGTTGCAGATGGCCCTGCTCAGTGCTGGGGGGCTGGCTTTAAAAGTCCCTTCCAACCCAAACCATTCTATGATTCTGTGATTCTATGATTTTGTGATTCTATGATACTGTGTGACAGGTCTCACAGGGGCGGGGGGAACTCCACTGATTTCAGTTTTCATAGTTTGGTGATTACTTTTTTGTGTTTTATTTGGTTTCTTTTTTCTTGCTGGTGCTGCAAGCGGGGAACTTACCGACCCAACAAAGATAGGGTATGATGTTGACTATGCACAAGTGGCTTTTAAATGAGCTAACTCAACAACTGGAGGAGAAATCCTGGGAAGTATTCACCCTTTCACCAACTCGTTAAGTTCCAGCAGTGGCTTTTAACGATAGCAGAGAAAGGTGACCTTGGTGCCAACAAAACTTCCATGGGATGACTGGCTTGAGCTGTTGCCTGGCAGTCTGCAAGTCACCACTGTGAGCATTGTAAGATGCTTTGTGAGAAGCTACGTTGGGATCAGCTGTTCCCACATGAGATATCTCCCTCAGAGCAGCTTGTCTAGACTCCCCATGCACCCAGCAGACAGAAACACGCCTGCTGAGAGTGTAATTTGTCTCCTCCTAATGTAGTTGTCTACAGCAGATGAATCACGCTCTTTGCCTCTTTCTCCCTGCTGGTTATAATGGGAATCTGGATGGTGGGCTCAGAAGGAGACAACTTCACTAGTCATGTTTGAACTTATGTCAATGCATACCACATCCAGAGTATGTCTCATGCCAAGATCAGAGCTGTGACTACCGGTCTCAGTGCCTTTCTGAATCCTGCAAGAATTGATGTGTCAGAAATTAAACCAAAATACTTCTACGTATGACTCTGTACCCACCAGTTGCTGCTGACATGGAAAGAAGCATGGTGCAGGACCACAGGGCAGCCAGGCTGGACCAGCCATTCTCCTGCAGGGACTGACAAACACTGAATAACCATCTTCTTTTGGCAACAAACACCTTTTCTCTGACATCTGGAATACCTCCCTAACAGGTATCAGTGAACAAAGGTGACACAGCCCTCACCCAATGTCATTAGGTTGGGTTTTAAACCAAGCAGCCTGGTTGTACCTGGCCAACTTTGAAGTTGCAAGGGTAGTCACAGCTTGCATTCAAACATTAGAATGCCCAGAGAGGTTGTGGAGTCTCCTTCTCTGGAGACTTTCAAAGCCCACCTGAATGCCATCCTGGGACCCCCCTGCTCTCGTTGACCCTGCTCCAGCAGGGTGGTTGGACTAGGTGGTGTCCAGAGGTCCCTTCTAACCCCTACCATTCTATGATTTGCTTAAAATGCCTCTCTTAGGATGCTACAGTTCATGGGCTTCACCCCTCCAGATGCCAGTCCTGTGTCACACTCTTAAGACTTGCTGAGAGACCGTCTTTTCACATTGCCTGGAGAACCCAGGACAAAAAAACCCAAATGTACATGCCTGGAGTTAGTGGTATGTATCTAGTCCAGCAGTAACTTTCTCCTTGGTGCCTTTCCCTTAATTCTAAATCAATGGTTGTAATTGTGGTTTTGACGTTTCTCATGCTGGACACCTTAAAACAGTGTTTTGGGATTGGTTTGGAGAGCTCTTGGAAAGGTTTAATAAGGAGTCAGATTGCTGATGTTGTGTGACATCAGTACAGAAGGGGAAAACTGCCCTGCAGCAGCACTGCTGCTTTGTGACCCAGACAGTAAATGCCACAGTGATCACTGATGCTGTGTGGGTGTTGTCTTTAACCAGGAGTGAGTTTAAGTCTAGCCAAGGAGGATTCAGTAGGAATATCAAGTCCTGTGAATGGTGGGTGCTCAAAGGCATTTGCAACCAAACCCAGCTCAATAAAGCGATGGTCACTTGTGCAAAGTGAAGCACTGAGCTCACACATGACGATTTCTGCTTGGACATTCAAATAGCACCTTCCAGGCACCTTTCATGGTACAGAAGGTAGAATGCTGGCCCTTGGAGCAGGTATGGTGTTCATCACATACTCTGGATGTCGGAATTAATCTGTTAGTGCAATACTGAGGTGCTAGAAAACGTAAATATTGCGGTGTCAGAGGAGAATGAGTTTTCGTTTTCCTGTCATGCTGGTTTTGGCTGGGGTAGAGTTAATTTTCTTCACAGTAGCTTGTATGGGGCTGTGTTTGGGGTTTGTGCTGGAACAGTGTTGATAATTCAGGGATGTTTTTATTACTGCTGAGCAGCTTCCATGAGGTCAAGGCCTTTTCTGCTCCTCACCACACTCCACCAGCAAGTAGACTGGGGATGCACATGAAGCTGAGAGTGGGCAGAGATGGGACAGCTAACCTCAACTGACCAAAGGGATATTCCAGACCATGTGACATCATGTTTAACATATAAAGCAGGGAGAAGAAGAAGGAAGTGCAGGACATTTGGAGAGATGGTGTTTATCTTCCCAAGTCACCATTACATGAGATGGAGGCCAGATCTCCTGAAGAGGCCAAACACCTACCTGCTGATGGGAATTGGTGGATTAATCTCTTGGTTTGTTTTGCTTGTGTGAGCAGATTTTTCTTTACCTATTAAATTGTCTTTATCTCAACCCACCATTTTTCCCACTTTTACCCTTCCCATTCTCTCCCTATCCTACCAGGGGGGAGGGATTGAGTGGCTGGGTGGGGCTTAGTTGTTTCCTGGGGTTAAACCCCAACACCTGAACTTCAAAGCCAATTGAGTTTTCACATACGGGTTTAACCTCATGCTTGAGGTAAAATTTGTTCACACGATTTTAAGGGTAGATTCAAGGTTTTTTACATCCTTGACTAATGCAGTTTTAAGATGCTCTGGAGCTTCCCTAAAATTTACAAGGAACTTGTGATATGACTCTGGACCTACAGGAAATCTGTACCCCTTTAGATCAACAGTGGGCCATGATACTGGGTTCCCTAGGCCATCTCAGCTGACAATAAACCTCTTAAATGTAGAAATGTCTACAGAAAAAAATATGGAACAGACTAACAGATGAGACAAGACATTGAAGTTAGAGACAGTCAAGGTTCAACTGTGTCAAGTCTGGAGAGAGGCATAGTTCCACTTGAGATGTCTCAAGAAGCCCAAGACATCCACATGCAGTTAAGAGGGTTGCCCTTCTTTTTAGGAAGGCCAAGATCTTAACTTCTCTGTTTTGAGGATGGTGTTGTTGCCTTGGACTCCCTGGAGAATCTCAGATGGCACTGTATGTCTCTGTGAAGGTGGCTCAGCTGAGACCTATCTCTCCACTGACTGCTCCACTTAGTGGAGCACTTTCCACTTTCTCAGACACCTAATATTAAGTATGCACCTCTGGAGCTGAGCCCAGTTCGTCATTTGAAGGAAATGAATCTTATGTCTGGAAATGAATTGATTTTCTATGAGTTTAAGAAATTGATTCTTAAAATGATAACAATATTCATTATTTGATTTTGAACACTGATTATTTCAACACACACCTTCACAAACCTGGCACAATACTACACACGTACTTCTTCACCGTACAATTTAAGGCATTTTGTTTTCACCCTCTCTTATTTTCTTGCTTCTCTGTTCTTCCTGCAAAGAAGGGACTGTTTCCCAAAGAGATACACACATGTATATGGTCAAACTTCTCCTGGAATTAGTTGAGAGTTTATTCAGAAATGTATATATTGTCCCAGGGAAAAAAATAAACATATATAACCTGATAGAAAACAGTTGTTAAAGGAAGTCTGCAGTTCTATCATGGTTTGCAAAGTCTGACCTTTCCAGTAAATGCTTGAGACTCTCCCAGTTGTTTGCTGCAGCACAAATGCCCAAACCTTTTCCATGTTAAAGATAAAATTAGTTTAAATTTTACTGGTTGTCTGCATGGGCGAGACACAGAGCAATAACAAATTCTATTGCTTTGGACCAGGGCCTCGTACAAAAGTATTTGAGGGATCCCAGATGGTTGTAAAGTGCTTAGATACCATCATTGGCATAGTAAAGGTAGTCACAAAGAACTATACTTTACTCATTTCTAATTCGGTCAATATTGCACTCAACCACTTCTCAGACACCTGACAGGTAAATTAACTCATCATTTTTATCTTCCATTACATGATTACGTACTACAATGATGAGCACAGTACAAACAGATGGGTGGTTTGGAAGAGGAGGGATCTACTGGCACAACCTTTCTCGGTGCTGAGGATTTCCAGTGAAGTGAGGAATGATCTCAACCTCCACTGAAGTAAACCAGAGCAAGTGGGAAAAGTGATATCTCAGACCCTTTTTCTGGGTACAGAGAAGGTAGATTAGGGTATGGTAGGGTATGGTAGGATATGGTAGGGTACGGTAGGGTGGACATGGTAGGGTAGGGTATGGTAGGGTAGGGGGGAAATGAATGTACATCTCTGTGGGCTCTGACCAGACTTTGGCAATGAATCCAGATTTTGTCACGATCCTGTGCATTGGCAATCAATCTTTCCAGGAAAATGGCAAGCAACAGACGAAAGGCGTCCTGAAGTCACTCAGAGATGATGCCCAGCAGAGCCACAGATCACTTGAGCAGCAAACAGCAGGGCTTAAAGTATGGGAACAAGAAGGTATCACAAACAAAACAGCCTTCCCTTTCCCCAAACCACTTTGCTATTGAAACCACTAAATCTTAATGAGTTTACTGGCCCTCTAGAAATGAGGGCAGGTAATTGCAACGTTACGATATTCAAGATCAAGTTTACCACATTTAACTCAGAAGAAAAAGCCCATTATGATGGCTGAGCTCACTGGAGATACTGTAATATGTAATGAAAATATACATTAAAAAAACCAACCAAACAAACAACAAAACCAAATCCAAACAAACAAACAAAAAACCAAAAAATCAAATCAAACAAAACAAAACAAAACAAAAAAAAAAGAGAAGAAAGAAAAAAATAGTTTTTGATAAGCAGTTCTAGAAGTCCAGGTCATCCTGGTCAATCTTATCAGAGACTTCTTTCTTTTCGGAAGCCTGAACTTCATCGAGATGTTCAACCTCCTTTGGATCTGCACCTTCAGCAGCTGCTTGGTCCTCATCTCCCAAAGGATCAGTGCATGAAGATGCTTTGTCCTCTTCCTCACTGTCAGGATACATCTGTGAGGGTTTGCTGCTCTCATCACTTCGAACCTCTCCATTGGGTTGGTTGCTCATGGAGCTATTGTCATCTATGCATTCCTCTCCACCTTCATCTTCAACTTCATCTTCAGACCCCTTCTGGGATTGTTGTGAGAAGTTTCCTACAGAAGAATAACAAGAAAAGGCTGCTTTGTTCAGAGTCTCAATTCTTTTGCTTCTTTTTTTGCCTTTGGCCTTTGAGGCTTTTCCAGAAGGCTTGTTGCCTTTGTCCTCATGTTTTTCATGGGCCTTCTCAGGATCATCACTGGTAGGTTCCTTATCATCACCTCCTTCATTGTTGTCTTCCTCCTTAGCTGAACATGCCTCATCTTCTGACTCTGGATTTGCACCTTCCACTGCCTCAGCTTCATCCTGCTCAGCTTCTTCATTTACTTCTGCAGCATCTCCTTCTGGATTGTTAGTGCCAGAGCCATCAGCATCTCCTCTGTGTTCTGCTGTCTCTTCCTCGTCATCAGCCCCAGCAGCCTCATCCTCTGGCTCCTTTGCTTCTTCAGCTTCATTGTCAGCTTTATCTTCAGCTTTTTGAGTTTCTTCTTGTTCTTCCTCTTCCCTGTTTGCTTCCTCCTCTTCCTTTGTTTCTTCCTCCTCTTTTTCTCCCACTTTTTCCTCATTGGCTTCTTGCTCATCCTCATCCTCTTTGGGGTTTTCTTCTTCTTCTTGCACTTTCTCCTCCTCCTTTGTTCCTTCCTCTTCCTCCTTTTCTTCCTCCTCCTCTTTTGTTTCTTCCTCTTCCTCCTTTTCTTCATCCTCCCCCTCTTTTATTTCTTCCTCTTCCTCCTTTTCTTCCTCCTCTTCCTTTGTTTCTTCCTCCTTCTCTTCCCCCTCCTCTTTTGTTTCTTCCTCCTGCTCCTCCTCATCTTTTGTTTCTTCCTCCTTCTCCTTCTCCTCCTCCTTTGCTTCTTCCTCTTCCTCCTTCTCCTCCTCCTTTGTTTCTTCCTCCTTCTCCTCCTCCTCCTCATCTTTTATTTCTTCCTCCTTCTCCTCCTCCTTTGTTTCTTCCTCTTCCTCCTTCTCCTCCTCATCTTTTGTTTCTTCCTCCTGCTCCTCCTCATCTTTTGTTTCTTCCTCCTTCTCCTTCTCCTCTTCCTTTGCTTCTTCCTCCTCCTCCTTCTCCTCCTCCTTTGCTTCTTCCTCTTCCTCCTCCTCCTTCTCCTTTGTATCTTCCTCTTCCTCCTTCTCTTCCTCCACATCTTTTGTTTCTTCCTCTTCCCCCTTTACTTCCTCTTCATCTTCTTTTTCTTCCTCTTCCTCCTTCTCCTCCTCCTTCATCTCTTCCTCTTCTTCCTTCTCTTCCTCCTCCTTTGTTTCTTCCTCTTCCTCCTTTTCTTCCACCTCCTCTTTTTCTTCCTCCTCCTCCTTTGCTTCTTCCTCATTCTCTTCTGCCTCCCCCTCTTTTGTTTCTTCCTCTTCCTCCTCCTCCTCCTCATCTTTTGTTTCTTCCTCCTCCTCTTTTGTTTCTTCCTCTTCCTCCTTCTCCTCCTCCTCCTCTTTTGTTTCTTCCTCTTCCTCCTTCTCCTCCTCCTCATCTTTTGTTTCTTCCTCCTCCTCTTTTGTTTCTTCCTCTTCCTCCTTCACTTCCTCATCTTTTGTTTCTTCCCCCTCCTCCTTCTCTTCCTCCTCCTCCTTTATTTCTTTCTCTTCCTCTTCCTCTTCCTCTTTTGTTTCTTCCTCTTCCTCCTTTTCTTCCTCCCCCTCATCTCTTGTGCTTTCTTCCTCCTCCTTTTCTTCCTCCTCCTCCTCCTTTGTTTCTTCCTCCTTCTGTTCCTTCTGCTCCTCCTCCTTTGCTTCTTCCTCCTTCTCTTCAGCCTTCTCCTCGTTTTCTTCATCCTCTTCCTCCTCCTCCTCCTCCTTTGTTTCTTCCTCCTTCTCCTCCTCCTCCTCCTCCTTGGTTTCTTCCTCCTCTTCCTCCTCCTCCTTTGTTTCTTCCTCCTTCTCTTCCTCCTCCTCCTTCTCTTTTGTTTCTTCCTCTTCCTCTTTTTCTTCTTCCCCCGCGTCTCTTGTGTTTTCCTCCTCCTTTTCTTCCTCCTCCTCATCCTTTGTTTCTTCCCCCTTCTGTTCCTCCTCCTCTTTTGTTTCTTCCTCTTCCTCCTTCTCTTCAGCCTCCCCCTCTTTTTTTTCTTCCTCTTCCTCCTTTTCTTCTTCCTCCCCCTTTGCTTCTTCCTCCTTCTCTTCTTCCTCCACCTCTTTTGTTTCTTCCCCTTCCTCCTTCTCTTCCTCTTCCTCTTTTCTTTCTCCTTCTTCCTCCTCTTTTGCTTCATCCTCCTTCTCTTCCTCCTCATTTATTTCCTCTTCCTCCTTTATTTCCTCTGATGCTTCCTCTTTTACTTCCTCATCTTTCTCTTCTGTTTCTTCCTCCTCCTCTTTTGTTTCCTCCTCTTCTGCATTCATTGTTGCTTCCTCTTCTTCTTCTCTTTCTTTTGTTCCTTCCCCCACTTCTTCTGATTCTCCCTTTTCTTCTTCTTCTTTGGTTTCTTCATCTTTAACCTCATCTTCCATCTCACAGTTTTGACTCTCTGATATTTCAGGTCCATCTCCATTCAAAGTAAAGCCACCCACTTCATTTACTTCTGACTCCTTTTCTTCATTGCCCTCCACTTCTGTTTCACTTGGCTGGAGTTCACCCTCATCATTTTCCTCATCTTGATTGCCTTTCTCTGCTGCTTCCTCCACAGAACTGATGGGAACTGTTTTGATGTCCTGGGCTGCTTCTGAGACAAAAGCTTCCTCCTCATCATTTTTCTTCAACCTCAGGATTTGCTGTAAATCAAATGCTTTCATGACTGGGGCATTGGCAGTCACCACTGGGCTTCTTATGGGCTTGGAAGCCATTTTTTTCCTCATACAAGCGTCACATGGGCAGTACTCCTCCTCACTTGATTGTTTACTAATACCGGCCTCAAAAGCTGCATTAAATGCTATATCGTCATCGACAAGAAATGATAAGTCTGATGTGTCCCCTAGCCTAGTCTGGGTTCCATTCCTGTCACTGAAGTGTGATTTTTTATGCATAGTTTGCAATCGCCGTCTCCTCTGCTCCGTTTGGAGTGTTGACTCACGCTTGAGTGGTTCATCCGGAGGTCTAGGCATTTTCTTCCCTGCTCTGGCTTTGATTTTCCTCAGCTCCTTCTCTATGCTTTTTTGTATCCTTTTACTCACGTCCTCCTTCAGCTCCAGTATCATTTCATCCATCTGCTGGTTGTTCTGCAGGTTCCACCTAACCTTAAACTCATTCATGGCAGTGACATAGTGAGCCATGAACTCCTTCTCGATTTTCTTGAGCAGTCTCAGGACCCAGACTGGGTCTGGATCCACTGAATTTTGCTGGACAAGAGATGCGCCGACACTGGTGGTCATATCGACTTCAGGCTCTGGGTCATTTGGAAACTCTTTTTCAAGCTGCTCTTCCAAGTCAGCTTTCAGGTCTGTCCCACAATCAGCATCATTGACATTCGTATCACCAGTAGTGGGTAGCTGATCAGCTTCCTCTTCAGGATTTTCTTTTGGGACTTCATCATTCACAACTTCATCTTCTTCTTCTCCATTTTCAGTTAATTTGATGGTTTCTTTGTTTTCATTTTCTCCCTCTTCCTCCTGACCATTTTCACAGTTGCTGCACTGATCCTCCTTATTCTCTTCTGCCTCCTGAATTTCAGATTCTTCTCTAGTAGACTGTGCTTTTTCCTCACCTTTTGATTCTGGGCAGGCTGTCGAAGGTCGTGATGCTTGCTCTTCCTCTTTACTCTGCTCCTCAACCTCAGTCAGGTCAGTGCCGGTCTCTGCCTTTTCCTCTTGTCCAGCTGGTTTGAATTCAGCAGTTTTCTGTGCCATTAAAGTGCAATCCCTGGCAGCAGCTGTAATCTCTTCTCCTGAGCCACCAGAACCACTGCTAACATCAACCCCAGAAGAGGACATGCGAGTGAAGTCATAGTCTACATATTTTTGAGCTTTAAACCCAGAGGCTGCCTTTGCAGGCTCATCTTGGCCTGAACTTGGATCACTTTTTTCAGCTGTGCATCCAAACCACAAGGCTTGGAAAATGTTCAGCAGCTCTATATACCTTGGCTTATTCAAACCTTTTGATTTTTCTGATGGATCATCTGACTCTTCATCAATGAGTTGGAGACTGGCAAGACAAGTAATCAAAATACTGGCAGAGTTACTCAGTTTTCTCCCCATGGTGGGGGACACTTCAGGCAAACTGTGTGATCGGTCAAATTTCATGTCATGTTTGGAACTGAGCAAGGCCTTCATGATCTGGACCGAAGTCTGGACAGAGGTTGGCAGGTCTCTTCTGTTATTTTGGCTGGATGTAACTGACTGGTTGCATTCTGCTTGGTCAGCTTTGGCAGCTTCTGACACAACCTCCGAGATTTGTTCCTGATTGTTGCATTCTTCAGCCTCTTCATTAATAGCATTGCCTTCTGCTGGCTCTTCCCCCACTTCATCTGTTGCCTTGTTTTCAGCCTCCTCTACATCCTCTTTCTCAGTCTTTTCATTCTCTGAGATTTCCTCAACATTTGTACAGGGTAATATGGCAGTGGTTGCCTCTATACATTCCTCTTCTGCATCATCATCCATTTCATATTTCATAAGCAACGTTTCTGAAGGGATTTTACTTAGCCATTCTTGCACAACTTCTTCTGGAGATGTATTTGGTAGAGTAGATGGCATTAAATCACTCCCTTCCTCCTGCATGCCTGTGCTTTCTAACTCTTCCTCCACTTTCTTGCTGCAAGAATCATCAATCTGTTTATTCTTCTGATCATTTTTTTCAGTTGCAGCTGATTTAGACCCATAGGAAGTTGCTTTGGAGGAATCTATAATTTCTTTCTGCTCTTTTCCTGTGGTCAGCACCGACTCAGTCCCTATGCTGCTAATGGAGGAATTCTTCAACATGGTTGAACGTATTTTTTTGCTGTTTGGCTTCCCTTTTGGTGGGGCAGGGCAATGCATACTACGTACTGACAACGTCTCAGACATTGATGCTCGGCTGGAGTTTGACATCTTCACATGAAGATTTCTAGTTTTAACCTGCCTTGATTTTGAAGATTGAGACATGTCTGACTGTGAACACCTGTCATTACTTTCCTGGGATATCTGTGTCAACAAGCATTTATCTTTTACTTCCGACTTTGAAGACACTCTTGAAGAGACACTTGAAGGATTTGCATTCCTAATCCCAGTCTCAGTCAAGTGGTCACATTTTGAACATACACTCTCACTCATACTTCCCTGTCTTGAAGAAGGATTCTCTGAATTAATCTTGGGATTACCCTCTCCAGCTTTTCCATTAGGGCTTGAGAAACTTGAGCAGAGGGATGATGGCTTGCTAGCTTCTTCTCTGTAACTTCTCTTCTTTGAGCCTTTTGAGGATAGACTGTAGGCATTGGTGGTACTTTTTGAGCTTTTCTCCTCAGTAAAACCTGCAACTGCCCCTGCTTCACTAGCAGATGAAATGACTGAGTGAAAAGATCCTGAGTTATGAGACATGGGGTCTCCAATAGATTTTTTCTTGATTTCACATGAACTTTTGGAGTAATTAGAGGCCCTGCTGGTTGATCTTAGATCATCTGCATGTAGGGAATTCTTCTTTTTATTTGGAGTGGATTCAAGTGAGGACAGAGATATGTCAGACTGCGCATCCAAATGACTATGGCTGTGTTTGCTCTTTTTGGATCCTCTGGAAGAGCAAGAGGCATTGCACAGAATGACTTCATCACTGTCACTTTTCTTGCCATTCTTGTCACTAGCTCTGGAATGGGAGGTTCCTTGAGTAGAGCATCGTTCACCCTCACTGCTCTCATCTTTAATTGATAGTCTAGGCTTTGTTTTTGCTGACACTGAGCTAACTTCATTGATTTCACTTTCTTCTTGTTCTGCTTCAACTTCTTCAGCCTTTTTCTTAGGGCAGGACTCACTGGAGAAGGAGGATATCACTGCGTTGTCATCGGAGTGATCGTCCTGTTCACTCATTGCTTTTGGTGTGGTACAGTTACTGGACTTGCTGTGCACACTGTTGGCAGGAGTGGAGCACCTAGTGTTATTTTCTTGACTTGCCTTCTGAAGGCTTGAGGAGGACATGCTCCTACCCACACTACTTGTTTCCTCACATACAAGCTTCTTGCTCTGTCTGGACTGCAGAGATGACCTTGACACAACACTTCCAACTCTGCTGCTTTCAACCTCTTCCACATCATCCTTTAAACACTTCACAGAAGAAACATCAAAACAATTTTCGTCTTCATTTTGTGAGTTGGTTTTTCTGGCCTCATGGTCTTCAGGGGCGTCTTTGGTATCCAGGTTGTTTTCACAGCTTGAATGTGACATTAAACCCATGGATGAAGGTCTTCGACTATTGCTTGTGCTTGTCCGAGTGTGTTCTTGTTGGTCTTCTCCATTGGAAGCACCTGTAGACAAATCACTCCGACACTTACACCTTTTAATGGATCTATATGCCACTCTGTTCTCTATAGTCTCTGAGTAGGATGAAGACTCTTGCACAATGTGCTCAGAGAATTCCCCACTGGATGTGGTGTGGAGGCTATCCACAGAAGCCATTTTTTTGTGGACTACTCTCCTCCGGGAAGACGTGCTGGAGCATGATGATCGTGTGTGCCAGGTGCTTCGTACACTGGGCTCTTCCCTCTGGGATGTGTGCATGGGGTTTTTCCAGATGTCATAGTCCTGATGTTTCCTTCCACAGCTATGACAATGAGCCTCATCACATTCTGATTCCTCAAGTTTTGACATGTAAGAGTCAATATCACAGGGATATAATGACTCATCTGCCTCTGAGCTGGCTTCTGGGTTCATTTTCTTTATGGGGTCTACTCCACTGTCCTCCTCTACACCTGACTCTTCACAAGGCATCTGGTTCATCATATTGGACTTTTTGATCTGGGTGGACCACTGCAAAGTCTCATCATTTAGCAAGCGGAAGCGGACTTTCATCTCAACAGACAGACTGCCATCCTTGTTCACGTGGACACGTTTTTCTATGTCATCATTGACCAAGGAATGGACCAGGTCTCCATGTTTTGGATTTGAGTAACTGTTCGAGAAAGGTGCACCGTTATCTGGAGAGGCAGCGAGACCATTAGGATACGACTTTTCTGATGATAAAGAAAATCTCATTGACCTGTTGCTTGATGCAGACCGTGGATGGATAACACTTTTTTTGGCTTCCAGTCCAAAGTTCACTGGAGTTTGAAATAAATAAATAAATAGAGATTGAGAGAAATGTTAACTCATATAAAGATGACACAAAATAGATAGATCAAACCCTCAAACTACTCAACACTGATATTATTCCATTAAAACTAAGCCTGTGCTTGTTTACACAATTTGAAAATTTGACTTTAAATGATGGTCACAAATGTTAAGTTTTAAATGAACAGTCTGTATTAAAATCTTCTATAGCGTAACTTTGTTATTTAAACCTAAATTGAAACACACTTTTTCTTTTTTCTTATGGTATTATGTGCATGCCAGGAAGAAAAAAAAATATATATATATATACACAAAGCAATTTAGTCTCAATGATTCTGTATTTTTTCACAATATCCCTCTATTTAACTGCACAAGTTTTCATTCTTCTTATTCAGCCAGGGAAAAATACATGGAGAAGTGACTCTCTTCCTTAGTTAGAGGTCAAGTGTCACACATTTATTGTGCATCATCCAATTCTCCACTCGCACGTCAGGAAACACGTGTGTGTCCATGGAGATGAGAGCAGCACTCAGTCACCGCAGGGATGTGCCACTTTGTGAATTGTTATAAAATCATAGAATCTTTTAGGTTGGAAAAGCCCTTTGGTCATTGAGATTATTGAGTCCAAAAATCATAGAATCTTTTAGGGTGGAAAAGCCCTTTGGTCATTGAGATTATTGAGTCCAGTCATTAATACAACACTGCCAAGTACACCATTAAATCATGTCCCTCAGCACCACATCTACACAGCATTTAATATTATATATTATAATGCCTATTAAAACATAAAGAACAAATGCAAGAAGAATTGTAAGCTGGTAATGTTGCAAAGAGAAATTGTGGTGATTAGAGGAAATCAGTGTCAGAAAGGGAATTTTAAGAACTGCAATCTGAAGCACATCTCTATGGCTCAGGGCAGTAATCTGCATGGGTTCACTGAGGTCCTAGACCCTTCTTTTCAAGCACTGCTCTCATGCTGTCTTGAAGGGTATGCATCCATCTTGTTTCTCATACATATGTTTATGCAAAGTTTAGTTTTAAATATCTAGACAACCACAGGCCTCTGTAGGCACATGGATATTGAATCGAGGGCATTTTAGGACGGAAGTGTTCAGCAGGGAGCACGCCAGCCAAGACTAATAATACATGATATAGCTTCTTTCTAACCATCCTTATGCATTTGACCTGATATATTTGCTTAGTCTCTTGATGGACAAATCTTCAGTTCATTCTCACTGCTTCCTCCAGTTCTTTATGTCTCAGGCAGCGAGTGTGGGATGCCTCAGTCCTTAAGTTTCTACAAGTAATTGTCAACACAAGTGAATCTTTCCTGGCTCCTGGTATTGACAATGGAGAGAAACATGTGCGTCTCCACTCCATTCTAAAACAAGTCCCTGATACAAGTGAGATGAATTGCCTTCTGGAAATGAGAAGTTTGTCTTCACAGGCTGCTGAGGGTGGCTGGTTTAGTTACCTCTGACCTTAGATAACTCATGAAGTGTCTAAGAGATACTATCCTGAATATCTACAAGATACACTCCTTCCTGAAAATAACCTTTCCATGAAGCCATGGGGGTCCATCACATAGACTCAGGAGTTCTGTCACTGAACTATTGGGGGTAGGTGTTAGCTGTCTGGAGTTTGAAATGCCCTTCACACTCTGAGAAGTTGTAAGTCATTTAGAGAAAGTGTAACCAAGTCTGAGAAACTGAGTCTCCTGCCAACAAAATCGGGGTGTCCTCTGGTCCAGAAGTAGGCCACTGTAGAAATGCAGGCACTATATGACAGACAGACAGACAAACAGACAAAAGGGTTGAGAATTCGTGGGAATTCTCAAGGGTTTGGGGAGTCTCGGAGGCAGACACAGGAAAGGAGGGAGTTCTGGAAGGAAAAGGAGACACAGAGATATGAAAGAGGAAGGGAAGTCAGCCAGACACGGGGAGCATGTAAAAGAAAGACTGGAGGGTGTAGAGAGGAAATCCTAGAAGGAAACCAGAGAAAAAGAAGGGGAGGATGGAAAAGCCTGAGAGGCAGGGAGAGGGAAGTACATTTTCCACATGAAATCTGCACACTGGGTCAGTACAATAGGTGTCTGTAATCTCCATGTGGTAGGACACAGGTCTGGAGACGACTGTTCAGTATGCCCTCAAGATTTTTCTTACTTTCATTGTTAGCATTGACATTGTTGCCATTGGAGCGGGGAGCTACGTCGGGCAGCTTCTCCACTGAGTGTTTCCTCAAATTCTCCATCGATATAGGTTTAAATGGCTCTCGGCCGACACACACCAGCACGCTGGGGCAGTGAAGCAGAGCCTGCATGCTGTCGATCTAGAAAGAGAAGAGCAAGAGGGTCACCAAGAGCTGATAGAGCAGAAATAGGTTTTACCTTCCAGGTCCAGACATTTAGATGTCACCTATAACAAAATAAACATGGTTCTGGAGAGCTTCAGTGTCTACCAGGCTCTCTTGCAGTATTCTTCCATTGAAAGAGAGACTCTGTTGTATTTTAATCAGATCTCCTAAGATACAGAAGGAGTGGGATAGATTGCCTAAGGGAGAAGGTATCTCAGTTATTCCATCTTCTCAACATAATCATGGTAGTGAGGAAGAGGGTGAAACTGGAGGTCTCCTCACTTTCCCTTACAAAGAATTATACTCTTCAGTTCTTCTAATTCCTGTAGGGGACAGCAGTTATTACCTGGCAAATGTTACATTCCAGTCTGACCATTAGTTCTCTTCCTTCCTCTGCTCAGGGAGGGACAAGAATGGCGACTTCCCCTAATATTAACTCAAATACTGTCTCAAATATTACCTCATGTATTGCCTCAATGCTGGTCAATGTGGGACATTGTCCCACCGTGTGGCAAGCACTGAGAACCGAGTGTTGAGAACCCAGAACTAAAACCCAGGTTTACATGCTGCCTCTTCATCTTCCCCTCATGACCTGTGTCTGGATTACACACCAAGCCCTTCATGTCAGCTGGAGCTAGCAACAGGAACGAGGGATAGATGTGGCAGAAGGTCACTTTTACACAAACACAACATTTATCTAGGATCTAAAGGAGCAAGAATCAGTCTTGTGACAAGCACTGGCTAGACAAAGGCTGGACCCCTCTTCCATCATGCTTCTGCAACCTCTTATTTGTCAGACTGAAGTTAAGCTCTCACGTAAACCACTTGTTAGCTTCTAAAAGGATGAGGACTCTTTTGCTGCCTGAGAGGACTTTGGAGTGGCCAACATCTGGCAGCTTTGTGCCGTCAGGGGGTCTCTACAATCCATCTAGGATGTCCATTCCTCCTCAGACTGCTACACCAGGACAGCACCTCTAGAGCTTACGAGAATTCACCAGTAAGAAGTGACCAGGGCTACCAAGTTGTCAGCTATCACCAGTGGTGGGCTGAGCACTATCATGCCCGTAAAATGCACCCTGACCTCACTGTGTCATTTAATCATCAACCCTTTAACTAGCAACTGAGTATGGAAGAGAACAGACCTCAGAGGAGCTGTGATGACAGTCTGGCAGTTGTCACACGTGCCTGGCATAACAGTGCGTGAAGAAAGGGCCTCATTCTCTAAATCTTGCTGTAGCAAAGGAATGAAGAATAAGGTCCCTTCCAGAGCCCCATCCCTCAGCCTATGAAATGCCTCTGGGGTTTTCTGAGTGAGTACCAATAGTGCTTGGAGAGGTATCAAGATAATGGTGCTGCATCTTGTGCAAATAAGAGCAGAGTGAATGTGTGGAGGGTGAAAGCGCAAGACAGAGACAGAATCACACTCAAGATCGGGTTAAACATGCCTGGTAATTTTTCTTTACACTAAAGTGTATGGCATCAACTTTTTAGTGGGAATACACTAAATTAAATAATTAATACACTTAAATATTTTTTCCCTTTTTTTTTTTTATTTGTACTATAGAAAACACCTGGAACCTGAGAACCGTTGAGTTTGATTCTATAAAACCTCACAGTAAGTGAGACCCTGCTCTCTACAGCTCACATTAAGCACCACTGCGTGCAAAGTGACAGAACTCCTGAGTCTATGTGTTGAGCACCATGAAACAGGAACAGAAAATAACCCACAAATCTCAGTTTGTCTATGTCTACTGCTTGTCATTTATCAATAAATCCACTTCTGGTCCATAAACTTATAAAGGAAACATCTTTCCAGTTCACTCAAAAAGTTTATAGAGAACCTATGATTTAATAAATTACAATATTTTGAGCAGGGTTTTGCCACTTTCATATTTCTTCTTCTTCTTTACTTTCCTGGTCTCGGTTGGTTGGTTGGCTTTTCTTCCTTTAGTGAGACTTTTTACTGTGTCCTCATATGAATATAGAAAAGATGAGGGTAAAAAGAAGAAAGAGAAAAGGAAAAAGAGGAAGAGAAGAAAGAAAAATAAATGTGAAATCCCTTCCAACCTTAATGGAAACCAATCTGACTTTAAAACCCCACTAAGTTTAGGAACTATATCTATTTGCAAAGGACATTTTTTTCAGTGAAATCTATTTTTTGCCCAGGATATTTCCTCACACGGTTCTGTGTCTGTACATAGATACTTCAATCACACTCATCACCAGTGTGTTGTGTACGCAGAAAATAGATGGTGCCAATGACACAGCTTCAGGAATCAATGGAGCTGAGCCAGCTGAGTTATTGAATTTATATACATTGCACAAAACAAATATTTTCATATGGAATACACTCGTGTTATATAGCTTCAAATAAAGTGTCTGTCATGTAGTAGCTTTGGCATCATCAGCTCCTTAACAATGTTTCTACATATAACATGTTTTTTCTTCCTAATATCTCGCAAGCTTAATCTCTTCGAAATAATAAATGTAGAAATTCATCTATATTTAGGAAACCAACACTGCATAATGCTTCATGGTTAAAAGCATTTTGGTAGTTGAAAGTCTCCTAATGGTTAAATAAATCATTTTTCTCACATTGATTTGGTTTAATGCAACATCTCTCCTGTCAGGGCAGCAAAGCGCTGCAGAGTTGGGGTGATAGTTCATCTCAGTTTGCTCAGCAGCGAGCTTCCTGCACTGCTGCACGAATCCCATCCTCTCAACAACTTGTCACTGCATGGGCTATACAGTGGTCATCTGTCTTCAAGGCAATCAATATGGCATTATTTACTGGCACTAAATGATCTCCAAACAGGATGTCCTCTCTTAGGTGTTTAGCAACTTGCAGCTCACTCAGCGTGTCCCAGGATGAGGTCTATCAGTTGCTTCTCAGATTTCCTTCTTATCAAAGAATATAAAAAAAAAAAGTATTTAGAATCATAGAATGGTTTGGGTTGAAAGGGACCCTTAAAGATCCTTTAGTCCAACCCCTCTGCACTGAGCAGGGACGTCTGCAACCAGAGCAGGTTGCTCAGAGCCCCGGCCAACCTCCCCTGGAATGTTTCCAGGGATGGTGTATAAAAGCGCCTTGGAATGATTAGGAGAGATGTAGACATCTAAGCTAAGGCAGATTAACTCCAGCCAACGTGACCACTCAATACTTATCAGGAAGCATCATCTGAGCTGTATGTTGAATATCAGTTTCCAGGGTCCCAGGCCTGTGCTTCTTCTTGAGGGCCATATTATTTCAATGAATTGCTGCTGTTAATTGCTCTTTTAGGAATACAGTTAAAATTAACTTCAGCTGTATAATATCAAATAAGGCATAGTCACAATATCAGTAAAATCAGTAACAGAATATGCTGGGACAAACTTTTAGGTCTGTTCTGAAGCAGGGAGACTACCACTGCAGTAAATATTAAATTATTTTAAAGAGTCTTCTAAATTTCTTGCAGTTGGTGAAAACCCAGGACTTCAGAGATCGTAGTGGTCTGGCCTTTACTGCATTGGATTGTTTTTTTATTTATTTATACAGAAAATTCCATTTAAACAGGAGGAAACTGTGAAGGTGGCCAAATGCTTGTACGGGTTGTTCATCTATGTTGAGGAGTCTCCATTCTTGGAGATATTCAAAAACCAGATGGACACCTGAACAACCTGTTCTAGTTGACTGTGCTTTGAAAGGGGGGGTTGGATAAGATGATTTCCAGAGGTATCTTCCAACATCAGTAATAATGTGATTCTGTGATTTATTGTAGGAGAGGTGGGTTTATTTTTCATGTAGACAACAACCTGATGAAAAACGTGGTGGAACTGAAAGAGTAGATGTTCATATAAGCCCTAGCTGTCAAAATCAGTGGGGGAAAATAGATGCCATTAGGGTGACATCTGTTTCATTTTAAAGCATCATTAAAACCTTAAATATCTGGTGCTTTCTTTTAAGGTAGGGGTGAGATCAGAAGATGCCCCAGTGAAATAAAATGGTGTCTCTTGGTTGCTCAGCACAGGTTTTTTGACTGTAAGTCATCTTTTTATATCTGGGTTTCTTGCACACTGGTGGAGATCAATCAGTATTTCTAAGGGACAGATCATTTCATCCCAGGAAAGCTACCTGATAAAGGTGGTACATTGCCCGTTGGACATGCCTGACTCTTCCAGTGATGAGAGTCAGTCATCTCAATGCAGTTGTCTAAATGTAAATACCTAGAGCAGCTTGGGATGTTCTAGGGTACTAATTATGTGCCTGAGGATGTCAGACAGGATAAAAGAAAATTATGCCCCACCAGACTACCACCTGAAAGCTAATCAGGAAACTTCTAGCATATTCGTATAGAGAATGTTACAAGGAGACCTTATTGCTCTCTACAGCTACCTAATGGGAGGTAGTAGTGAGGTGGGTGTTGGTCTCTTCTCACAGGTAACTAGTGATAGGACAAGAGGAAATGGGCTTATGTTGCCCCAGGGGAGGTTTAGGTTGGGTATTAGGAAAAATATCTTCCCTGAGAGAGTGGTGAGGCCTTGGAACAGGCTGCCCAG